>JAUKNM010000020.1:1067500-1370223 GCA_030765045.1 Tenodera sinensis
GGTGGTGGTGTTGGTGGCCGTGGTGGTGACGCGATGGCGGTGGTGGTGATGGCGGTGGTGGTGGTGGTAATGGAGGTAGTGGTGGCGGCAGCGGCGGTGGAAGTGGTGGTGATTTTTCTAGTAGTGATGGTAGTGGTGGCGGCGGTGGTGGTGGTGGGGGCAGTGGCGTTTGCGGTGGCGGTGCTGGTGGTGATTGTGCTGAGGGTGGGGCTTGTGGTAATGGAAGTGGTGGTAGTGCCGGTGGTGATGGTGGTGGTGATGACGGTGGTGGTGGTGCTGGTGGTGGAGATGGCGGTGGTGGTGATGGCGGTGGTGGTGGTGGAGAGGGTGGTGATTGTGCTGGTGGTATTGGAGGTGGTGGTGGTGGCGGCAGCGGCGGTGGCGGTGGTGGTGCTTGTGCTGGTGGTGATGGTGCTGCTGGTGGTGCTTGTGGTAATGGAAGTGGTGGTGGCGGCGGTGGTTGTGGCGGTGGTAGTGGTGGTGGAGGTGGTGCTGGCGATGGCTGAGGCGGTGGTTGTGGTGGTGATGGTGGTGGTGATGGTGGTGGTGGTGATGGTGGTGAAGGTGGAGGTGGTAATAGTGGTGGTGGCGGTTGTGGTGGTAGTGATGTTGGTTGTGGTTGTGATGCTGGTGGTGGTTGTGGTGATGGTGATAGTGGTCGTGGTGGTGGTGGAGTTGGTGGTGGTGGTGGCGGCGGTGGTGGTGGAGGTGGTGATGGCTATGGTGATGGTGATGGTGCTGGTGGTGATGGTACTGGTGCAGGTGGTAATGGTGATGGTGGTGGTAGTGGAGGTGGTGATGGTCATGGTGATGGTGGTGGTGGTGGTGATGGTGGTGATGATTGTGATGGTGGTGGTGGCGGTGGTGGTGGAGGTGGTGATGGTTGTGGTTTAGGTGGTGATAGTGGTGTTGGTGGTGATGGCGGCGGTGGTGATGGTGGTGGTGGTGGAGGTGGAGGTCGTGATGGTGGACGTGGTGATGGTGGTGGTGGTGATGGTGGTGGTAGAGGTGGTGATGGTGGTTGAAGTGGTGATGGTGGTGGTGGCGGCGGTGATGGTGGTTGTGGTGGTGGTGGTAATGGTGGTGGTGGTGATGGTGGAGGTGGTGATGGTGGAGGTGGTGTTGCAGGTGGTGGTGGTGGTGAATGCGGTGGAGGTGGTGCAGGAGGTGAAGGTTGTGGGGGTGGTGTTGGTGGTGGTGGAGGTTGTGGAGGTGGTGCTGGTGGTGTCGATGGAGGTGGTGGTGGTGATGGTGGAGGTGGTGATGTTGGTGGTGATGGTGGTGGTGTTGGAGGTGGTGGTGATGGTGGTGGTGGCGGTGATGATGGTTGTGGTTTATGTGGTGGTGGTGATGGTGGTGGTGGTGATAGTGGTGGTGGTGGAGGTGGCGGAGATGGTGGTGGTGAAAATGGTGGTAATGGTGGTGATGGTGGAGATTGTGATGTTGTTGGTGATGGTGGTGGTGGTGGAGGTGGTGATGTTGGTGGTTGGGGTGGTAGTGATGGTGCTGGTGGTGGAGGCGGTGGTGATGGTGGTGGCTCTGGTAGTGATGGGGGTGGTGGTGGTGATGGTGGAGGTGGTGGTGGTGATGGTGGTGGTGATGGTGATGGTGACGGTGGAGGTGGTGATGAATCTGGTGGTGATCGCGGTGGCGGTGGTGGTGGTGGTGCTTGTGGACGTGGTGATGGTGGAGGTGGTGGTGGAGGTGGTGGTGGTGATGGAGGAGGTGTTGATGTTAGAGGTGGTGATGGTGGTGGTGGAGGTGGTCATGGTGGAGGTGGTGATGATTGAGGTGGTGGTGGAGGTGGTGATGGTGGAGGTGCTGGAGGTGGCGGTGGAGGTGGTTGTGGAGGTGGTGATGGTAGAGGTGGTGGTGGAGATTGTGGTGATGGTGGAGGTGGTGATATTGGAGGTGGTGGTGGTGCAGATGGTGGACGTGGTAATGGTAGAGGTGGTGGCGGTGGAGGTGGTGGTAGTGGTGGTGAAGTTGGTGGTGGTGGAGGTGGTGATGGTGGTGATGGTGGTGGTGGTGGTGTTGGTGGAGGTCGTGGTAGTGGTGGTGGAGGTGGTGGTGGTGGAGGTGGTGGTGGAGGTGGTGGTGGAGGTGGTGATGGTGGAGGCGGTGGTGGAGGTGGTGGTGGTGGTGATGGTGGAAGTGGTGATGGTGGAGGGGGTTATGGTGGTGGTGGTGCTGGTGGACGTGGTGATGGTGGAGGTGGTGGTGCAGGTGGACGTGGTGATGGTGGAGGTAGTGGTGGAGGTGGTGGTGATGGTGCAGGTGTTGATGTTGCAGGTGGTGATGGTGGTGGTGAGTGTGGTCATGGAGGAGGTGGTGATGATTGAGGTGGTGGTGGAGGTGGTGATGGTGGAGGTGGTGGAGGTGGTGGTGGAGGTGGTGGTGGAGATGGTGATGGTGGAGGTGGTGGTGCTGGTGGACGTGGACGTGGTGATGGTGGAGGTCGTGGTGGAGGTGGTGGTGATGGTGGACGTGTTGATGTTGGAGGTGGTGATGGTGGTGGTGGAGGTGATGGTGGAGGTGGTGATGATTGAGGTGGTGGTGGAGATGGTGATGGTGGAGGTGGTGGAGGTGGTGGCGGAGGTGGTGGTGGAGGTGGTGATGGTGGAGGGGGTGGTGGAGGTGGTGGTGGTGATGGTGGAAGTGGTGATGGTGGAGGGGGTTATGGTGGTGGTGGTGCTGGTGGACGTGGTGATGGTGGAGGTGGTGGTGGAGGTGGTGGTGGAGGTACTGGTGGTGATGGTGGATGTATTGATGTTGGAGGTGGTGATGGTGGTGGTGGAGGTGGTCATGGTGGAGGTGGTGATGATTGAGGTGGTGGTGGAGGTGGTGGAGGTGGTGGTGGACGTTGTGGTGGAGGTGGTGATGGTGGAGGTGGTGGTGGAGGTGGTGGTGGTGGTGATGGTGGTAGTGGTGATGGTGGTGGTGGTGGAAGTGATGATGGTTTTGTTTTAGGTGGTGATAGTGGTGTTGGTGGTGGTTGTGGTGGTGGCGGTGGTGGTGGCGGTGGTGGTGGTGATGGTGGAGGTGGTGGTGGTGATGGTGGCGGTGGTGGAGGTAGTGATGTTGGAGGTGGTGGTGGTGCTGATGGTGGCGGTGGTGGTGGCGTTGGTGGTGGAGGTGGTGATGGTTGTGGTTTAGGTAGTGATAGTGGTGTTGGTGGTGGTTGTGGTTGTGGTGGTGATGTTGTAGGTGGTGGTGGTGGCGGTGGTGGCGGTGGTGGTGATGGTTGTGGTTTAGGTGCTGCTAGTGGTATTGGTGCTGGTTGTGGTGGTGATGGTAATGGTGGTGGTGATGGTGATGGTGGAGGTGGTGATGGCGGTGGTGGTTCCGGTGGTGGTAATGGTTGTGGTTTAGGTGGTGGTGGTGGCTGTGGTGATGGTGGTGGCGTTGGTGGTGGAGGTGGTGATGGTTGTGGTTTAGGTAGTGATAGTGGTGTTGGTGGTGGTTGTGGTGGTGGTGATGTTGTAGGTGGTGGTGGTGGCGGTGGTGGCGGTGGTGATGGTTGTGGTTTAGGTGCTGATAGTGGTGTTGGTGCTGGTTGTGGTGGTGATGGTGATGGTGGTGGTGATGGTGGTGATGGTGGAGGTGGTGATGGCGGTGGTGGTTCCGGTGGTGGTAATGGTTGTGGGTTAGGTGGTGATATTGGCGTTGGTGGTGGTTGTTGTGGTGGTGATGATGGTGGTGTTATTGGCGGTGGTGGTGGTGATGGTGGTGGTAGTGGAGGTGGTGATGGTGGTGGTGGCGATGGTGGTGATGGTTGTGGTTTAGGTGGTGGTGGTGGCTGTGATGATGGTGGTGGTGGCGTTGGTGGTGGAGGTGGTGATGGTTGTGGTTTAGGTGGTGGTGGTGGCTGTGGTGATGGTGGTGGTGGCGTTGGTGCTGGAGGTGGTGATGGTTGTGATTTAGGTGGTGATAGTGGTGTTGGTGGTGGTTGTGGTAGTGGTGATGGTGGAGGTGGTGGTGGTTGTGGCGGTGGTGGTGGTGATGATGGTGGTGGTGGTGGTGATGCTGGTGGAGGCGGTGGTGTTGGTAGTGTAGGTGGTGATGGTGGAGGTGGTGGTGGTGATGGTGGTGGCGGTGGTGGTGGAAGTGGTGATGGTTTTGTTTTAGGTGGTGATAGTGGTGTTGGTGGTGGTTGTGGTGGTGGCGGTGGTGGTGGTGATGGTGGAGGTGGTGGTAGTGGTTATGGTGGTGGTGGCGGTGGTGGTGGAGGTGGTGATGTTGGATGTGGTGGTGGTGATGGTGGCGTTGGTGGTGGTGGAGGTGGAGATGGTTGTGGTTTAGGTAGTGATAGTGGTGTTGGTGGTGGTTGTGGTGGTGTTGATGTTGTCGGTGGTGGTGGCGGTGGTGACGGTGGTGGTGATGGTTGTGGTTTAGGTGGTGATAGTAGTGTTGGCGCTGGTTGTGGTGATGGTGATGGTGGTTCCTATGGTGGTGATGATTGTGGTCCAGGTGATGGTGGTGTTGGTGGTGGGGTGGTGTTGATGTTGGAGGTGGTGGTGGTTTTGGTGGTGGTGGTGGTGGTGATGGTGGAGGTGTGGTGAAGGTGGTGGTGATGGAGGTGGTGTGGTGGTGGTGATGTTGGAGATGAGGTGGTGGTGGAGGTGGTGAGAGTAGTGTTGGTGATGGCTGTGGTTAAGGTGGTGGTGGTGGTGAGAGTAGTGTTGGTGATGGTTGTGGTTAAGGTGGTGGTGGTGGAGGTGGTGATAGTAGTGTTGGTGATGGTTGTGGTTAAGGTGGTGGTGGTGGTGGTGGTGGAGGTGGTGATAGTAGTGTTGGTGATGGTTGTGGTTAAGGTGGTGGTGGTGGTGGAGGTGGTGATAGTAGTGTTGGTGATGGTTGTGGTTAAGGTGGTGGTGGTGGTGGAGGTGGTGAGAGTAGTGTTGGTGATGGTTGTGGTTAAGGTGGTGGTGGTGGTGGAGGTGGTGATAGTAGTGTTGGTGATGGTTGTGGTTAAGGTGGTGGTGGTGGTGGTGGAGGTGGTGATAGTAGTGTTGGTGATGGTTGTGGTTAAGGTGGTGGTGGTGGTGGAGGTGGTGATAGTAGTGTTGGTGATGGTTGTGGTTAAGGTGGTGGTGGTGGTGGTGGTGGTGGAGGTGGTGAGAGTAGTGTTGGTGATGGTTGTGGTTAAGGTGGTGGTGGTGGTGGAGGTGGTGATAGTAGTGTTGGTGATGGTTGTGGTTAAGGTGGTGGTGGTGGTGGTGGAGGTGGTGATAGTAGTGTTGGTGATGGTTGTGGTTAAGGTGGTGGTGGTGGTGGAGGTGGTGATAGTAGTGTTGGTGATGGTTGTGGTTAAGGTGGTGGTGGTGGTGGAGGTGGTGATAGTAGTGTTGGTGATGGTTGTGGTTAAGGTGGTGGTGGTGGTGGTGGTGGTGGAGGTGGTGATAGTAGTGTTGGTGATGGTTGTGGTTAAGGTGGTGGTGGTGGTGGTGGTGGTGGTGGAGGTGGTGAGAGTAGTGTTGGTGATGGTTGTGGTTAAGGTGGTGGTGGTGGTGGAGGTGGTGATAGTAGTGTTGGTGATGGTTGTGGTTAAGGTGGTGGTGGTGGTGGAGGTGGTGAGAGTAGTGTTGGTGATGGTTGTGGTTAAGGTGGTGGTGGTGGTGGAGGTGGTGATAGTAGTGTTGGTGATGGTTGTGGTTAAGGTGGTGGTGGTGGTGGTGGAGGTGGTGATAGTAGTGTTGGTGATGGTTGTGGTTAAGGTGGTGGTGGTGGTGGAGGTGGTGATAGTAGTGTTGGTGATGGTTGTGGTTAAGGTGGTGGTGGTGGTGGTGGTGGAGGTGGTGAGAGTAGTGTTGGTGATGGTTGTGGTTAAGGTGGTGGTGGTGGTGGTGGAGGTGGTGATAGTAGTGTTGGTGATGGTTGTGGTTAAGGTGGTGGTGGTGGTGGTGATGGTGGTGGTCTTGACCGGATTTGAACCCGCGACTTTGGGATCAGTGGGCCACCGTGTTACCTACTGAGCCACCCACACCGACGGAGTTGGTAGCGGCAGCGGGTCGGGCGGTGTCGTCTACAACGACGATGATTGCAGACATGCCTGTTGCTAATAAAAGAAGAATTGAGTGGAGTTGTGATCCCGAGACATTGTTATGTTTGTTTGATGAGATTGGTGAAGATCACGTAACTCTAAGTGGCCACTTTCTTTCAGAAGTCCCATTCTTTATTTGGCCTTGAAAAGAACAAAACACTTGTTTCATACTACCCTACAAGAAATAATGTTGTTTTCTTGGTTTGTACAACGCATCACGATGCTGCTATACCCCCTCAAACAAATGAGGAAGAAAACCCGGAAATTGTAATACTTTATATCCTAAAGGTGCTCTGTGGACCGTGTCAGAATACAGCAGACGCTGGCATATGCTTGTGTTCTGTACCGTTCTAAATATAGCTGCAATCAACGCCTTCTGCATTTTCAAAGACAAAGAGAAAAATGCCAAAGAATGAAATAGGGCACATTTCATGGGAACTGATAAGCCAGATCTAACATCCCACAAATTGAGGGATGTGCGTGAATAAACACCAGAACAAATGAGTTGCAAGTGAGTGTGGAATAGATGATACCTGGTAGCAAGCGAACAGTGTTAATGTGAACATTTTCTAAACTCAGTTTAAAGCGGAACATGTGACATGTAGACATGCATGTATTATTATAAGTGTCTGTTGTGTATTATGTATTTGCTTTCCATACATTCTATTTTTGTATCTAAGTAAATTATGGCTGCTTATAATCCAACAATCTTTATTGGCCAAAATGTTGAAAAGTGATGTTTAACGCAAGAATATAAAATGAGTATTACCTGTGCCCCATGGGAGTAAACACGTTATAATATATAACAATTGCCAACAAAATATATATATCATTGCCAACAATTATAATATATACAGCCCATTACATTACAACGCTTCATGTCACTACCGTTATTATTACTACTGTTGGTGTTACTACTGTTGGTGTTACTACTGTTGGTGTTACCACTGTTAGTGTTACTACTGTTGGTGTTACTACTGTTGGTGTTACTACTGTTGGTGTTACCACTGTTGGTGTTACTACTGTTGACGTTTCTTCTGTTGGTGTTACTACTGTTGGTGTTACTACTGTTGGTGTTACTACTGTTGGTGTTACCACTGTTAGTGTTACTACTGTTGGTGTTACTACTGTTGGTGTTACCACTGTTAGTGTTACTACTGTTGGTGTTACTACTGTTGGTGTTACTACTGTTGGTGTTACTACTGGTGGTGTTACTACTGTTGACGTTTCTTCTGTTGGTGTTACTACTGTTGGTGTTACTACTGTTGTGTTACAACCGTTGGTGTTACTACTGTTGGTGTTACTACTGTTGGTGTTACTACTGTTGGTGTTACTACTGGTGGTGTTACTACTGTTGACGTTTCTTCTGTTGGTGTTACTACTGTTGGTGTTACTACTGTTGTGTTACAACCGTTGGTGTTACTACTGTTGGTGTTACTACTGTTGGTGTTACTACTGTTGGTGTTACTACTGTTGACGTTTCTTCTGTTGGTGTTACTACTGTTGACGTTTCTTCTGTTGGTGTTACTACTGTTGTGTTACAACCGTTGGTGTTACTACTGTTGGTGTTACTACTGTTAGTGTTACTACTGTTGGTGTTACTACTGTTGGTGTTACTACTGTTGGTGTTACTACTGTTGGTGTTACTACTGTTGGTGTTACTACTGTTGACGTTTCTTCTGTTGGTGTTACTACTGTTGACGTTTCTTCTGTTGGTGTTACTACTGTTGTGTTACAACCGTTGGTGTTACTACTGTTGGTGTTACTACTGTTAGTGTTACTACTGTTGGTGTTACTACTGTTGGTGTTACTACTGTTGGTGTTACTACTGTTGGTGTTACTACTGTTGGTGTTACTACTGTTGGTGTTACTACTGTTGGTGTTACTACTGTTGGTGTTACTACTGTTGGTGTTACTACTGTTGGTGTTACTACTGTTCGTGTTACTACTGTTAGTGTTACTACTGTTGGTGTTACTACTGTTAGTGTTACTACTGTTGGTGTTACTACTGTTGGTGTTACTACTGTTGGTGTTACTACTGTTGGTGTTACAACCGTTGGTGTTACTACTGTTGGTGTCACTACTGTTAGTGTTACTACTGTTGGTGTTACTACTGTTGGTGTTACAACCGTTGGTGTTACTACTGTTGGTGTTACTACTGTTAGTGTTACTACTGTTGGTGTTACTACTGTTGGTGTTACAACCGTTGGTGTTACTACTGTTGGTGTTACTACTGTTAGTGTTACTACTGTTGGTGTTACTACTGTTGGTGTTACAACCGTTGGTGTTACTACTGTTGGTGTTACTACTGTTGGTGTTACTACTGTTGGTGTTACTACTGTTGGTGTTACTACCGTTGGTGTTACTACTGTTGGTGTTACTAGTGTTGGTGTTACTACTGTTGGTGTTACTACTGTTGGTGTTACTACTGTTGGTGTTACTACTGTTGGTGTTACTACTGTTGGTGTTACTACTGTTGGTGTTACTACTGTTGGTGTTACTACTGTTGGTGTTACTACTGTTGGTGTTACTACTGTTGGTGTTACTACTGTTGGTGTTACAACCGTTGGTGTTACTACTGTTGGTGTTACTACTGTTGGTGTTACTACTGTTGGTGTTACTACTGTTGGTGTTACTACTGTTCGTGTTAATACTGTTGGTGTTACAACCGTTGGTGTTACTACTGTTGGTGTTACTACTGTTAGTGTTACTACTGTTCGTGTTACTACTGTTAGTGTTACTACTGTTGGTGTTACTACTGTAGGTGTTACAACTGTTGGTGTTACTCCTGTTGGTGTTACTACTGATGGTGTTACTACTGTTGGTAGTACTACTGTTGGTGTTACTACTGTTGACGTTTCTTCTGTTGGTGTTACTACTGTTGGTGTCACTACGGTTGTGTTACTACTGTTGGTGTTACAACTGTTAGTGTTACTGCTATTGGTGTTACTACTGTTGGTGTAACTACTGCTACTGTTACCACTGTTGGTGTTAGTATTGTTGGTGTTACCACTGTTGGTGTTACTACTGTTGGTGTTACTATTGTTGACGATACTACTGTTGCTGTTACTAATTTTGCTGTTACTACTGTTGGTGTTACTACTGTATGTATTACCACTGTTTGTGTTACTACTATTGGTGTTACTACTGTTGGTTTAACTACTGTTGGTGTTACTACTGTTGGTGTTACTACTGTTGACGTTACTACTGTTGGTGTTACTACTGTTGGTGTTACTACTGTTGACGTTTCTTCTCTTGGTGTTACTACTGTTGGTGTCACTACTGTTGTGTTACTACTGTTGGTGTTACAACTGTTGGTGTTACTGCTGTTGGTGTTACTACTGTTGGTGTAACTACTGCTGCTGTTACCACTGTTGGTGTTAGTATTGTTGGTGTTACTACTGTTGGTGTTACTACAGTTGGTGTTACTACTTTTGGTGTTACTACTGTTGGCGTTACCACTGTTGGTGTTAATACTGTTGGTGTTACCACTGTTGGTGTTAGGATTGTTGGTCTTACTACTGTTGACGTTACTTCTGTTGGTGTTACTACTGTTGGTAATACTACTGTTGACGATCTAAAGTTGGTGTTACTACAGTTGGTGTTACTATTGTTGACGTTACTACTGTTGGTGTTACTAATGTTGGTGTTACTACTGTTGGTGTTACTAGTGTTGGTGTTACCACTGTTGGTGTTACTACTGTTGGTGTTACTACTGTTGGTGTTACTACTGTTGGTGTAACTAATGTTGGTGTTACTACTGTTGGTGTTACTACTGTTGACGTTACTACTGTTGGTGTTACTATTGTTGGTGTTACCACTGTTGACGTTACTTCTGTTGGTGTTACGACTGTTGGTGTTACTACTGTTGACGTTACTACTGTAAGTGTTACTACTGTTGGTGTTACTACTGTTGGTGTTACTACTGTTGGTGTTACTACTGTTCGTGTTAATACTGTTGGTGTTACAGTCGTTGGTGTTAGTACTGTTGGTGTTACTACTGTTAGTGTTACTACTGTTGGTGTTACTACTGTTGGTGTTACTAATGTTCGTGTTAGTACTGTTAGTGTTACTACTGTTGGTGCCATTACTGTTGGTGTTACTACTGTTTGTGTTACTACTGATGGTGTTACTACTGTTGGTATTACTACTGTTGATGCTACTACTTTTGGTGTTACTACTCTTGGTGTTACTACTGTTGGTCTTACTACTGTTGGTCTTACTAGTGTTGGTGTTACTACTGGTGGTGTTACTTCTGTTGGTGTTACCACTGTTGGTGTTACTACTGTTGGTGTTAAAACTGTAGGTGTTACTACTGTTGGTGTTACTACTGTAAGTGTTGCTACCGTTGGTGTTACTACTGTTGGTGTTACTACTGTTGGTGTTACTACTGTTGGTGTTACTCTTGTTGCTGTTACCACTCTTGGTGTTACTACTGTTGCTGTTACTACTGTTGGTGTTACCACTATTGGTGTTACCACTGTTGGTGTTACTATTGTTGGTTTTACTACTGTTGGTGTTACTACTGTTGACGTTACTGCTGTTGGTGTTACCACTGTTGGTGTTACTACTTTTGACTTTACTACTGTAGGTGTTACCACTGTTGGTGTTACCACTGTTGGCGTAACTACTGTTGGTGCTAATACTGTTGTTGTTACTACTTTTGACGTTACAACTCTTGGTGTTACTACTGTTGACGTTTAAACTGTTGGTGTTACTACTGTTGGCGTTACTACTGTTGGTGTAACTTCTGTTGGTGTTACTACTGTTGGTGTTGCTACTGTTGGTGTAACTTCTGTTGGTGTTACTTCTGTTGGTGTTACTACTGTTGGTGTTACTACTGTTGGTGTAACTTCTGTTGGTGTAACTACTGTTGGTGTTACTACTGTTGGTGTTACTACTGTTGGTGTTACTACTGTTGGTGTCACCACTGATGGTGTTACCACTGTTGGTGCTACTACTTTTGACTTTACTACTGTTGGTGTTACTACCGTTGGTGTTACCACTGTAGGTGTTACCACTATTGGTGTTTCTACTGTTGGTGTTACTACAGTTGGTGTTGCTACATTTGGTGTTACAACTGTTGGTGTAACTACTGTTGGTGTTACCACTGTTGGTGATACCACTGTTGGTGTTACTACTTTTGACTTTTCTACTGTTGGTGTTACTACTGTTGGTGTTACTACTGTTGGTGTTACTACTGTTGGTGTTACCACTGTTGGTGTTACCACTATTGGTGTTTCTACTGTTGGTGTTACTACAGTTGGTGTTACTACAGTTGGTGTTACTACTTTTGACGTTACAACTGCTGGTGTTACTAGTGGTGGTGTTACTACTGTTGGTGTCACTACTGTTGGTGTTACTAGTGTTGACGTTACTACTGTTGGTGTAACTACTGTTGGTGTTGCTACTGTTGGTATTACAACTGTTGGTGTTACAACTGTTGGTGTAACTACTGTTGGTGTTACTACTGTTGGTGTTACTACTGTAGGTGTTATTACTGTAGGTGTAACTGCTGTTGGTGTAACTACTGTTGGTGGAACTACTGTTGGTGTTACTAATGTTGGTGTAACTACTGTTGGTGTTACTAATGTTGGTGTTACTACTGTTGGTGTTACTACTGTTGGTGTTACTGGTGTTGGTGTTACTACTGTTGGCGTTACTGCTGTTGCTCTTACTGATTATGGTGTTACTACTGTTGGTGCTACTACTTTTGGTGTTACTAATGTTGGTGTTACTCCTGTTGGTGTTACTCCTGTAGCTGTTACTACTGTTGGTATTACTACTGTTGACGTTACTACTGTTGGTGAAACTACTGTTGGTGTTACTACTGTTGGTGTTACAACTGTTGGTGTAGCTACTGTTGGTGTTACTACTGTTGGTGTTACTACTGTAGGTGTTACTACTGTAGGTGTAACTGCTGTTGGTGTAACTACTGTTGGTGTAACTACTGTTGGTGTTACTAATGTTGGTGTAACTGCTGTTGGTGTTAGTACTGTTGGTATTACTACTATTGGTGTTACTAATGTTGGTGTTACTACTGTTGGCGTGACAACTGTTGGTGTTACTTCTTTTGACGTTACTACTGTTGGTGTTACTTCTGTTGGTGTTACTACTGTTGACGTAACTACTGTTGGTGTTACCACTGTTGGTGTTACTACTGTTGGTGTTACTATTGTTGACGTTACTACTGTTCGTGTTAATAATGTTGGTGTTACTACTGTTGGTGTTACTACTGTTAATGTTACTACTGTTGGTGCAACTGCTGTTGGTGTTACTACTGTTGGTGTTACTACTGTTGACGTTACTACTGTTGGTGTTACTACAGTATGTGTAACTACTGTTGTTGATACTATTGTTGGTGTTACTACAGTTGGTGTTACTACTGTTGACGTTACTACTGTTGGTGTTATTACTGTTGGTGTTACTACTGTTGGTTGTACAACTGTTGGTGTTACTACTTTTGACGTAACTACTGTTGAAGTTACTAGTTTTGACGTTACTACTGTTGGTGTTACTACTGTTGGTGTTACTACTGTGGACGTTACTACTGTTGGTGTTACTACTTTTGGTGTTGCTACTGTTGGTGTAACTACTGTTGGGGTGACTACTGTTGGTGTTACTACTTGTTGACGTTACTACTGTTGGTGTTACTACTGCTGGTGTTACTACTGTTGGTGTTACTTCTGTTGGTGTTACTACTTTTGACGTTAATACTGTTGGTGTTACTACTGTTGGTGTTACTACTGTTGACGTTACTACTGTTGGTGTTACCACTGTTGGTGTTACTACTGTTGGTGTTACAATTGTTGACGTTACTAATGTTGGTGTTACTAATGTTGGTGTCACTACTGTTGGTGTTACTACTTTTGCCTTTACTACTGTTAGTGTTACTATTGTTGGTGCTACTACTGTTGGTGTAACTGCTGTTGGTGTTACCACTGTTGGTGTTACTACTGTTGGTGATACTACTGTTGGTGTTACTACTTTTGGTGTTGCTACTGTTGGTGTAACTACTGTTGGGGTGACTACTGTTGGTGTTACTACTGTTGACGTTACTACTGTTGGTGTTACTACTGCTGGTGTTACTACTGTTGGTGTTACTTCTGTTGGTGTTACTACTTTTGACGTTACTGCTGTTGGTGTTACTACTGTTGGTGTTACTACTGTTGGTGTTACTACTGTTCACGTTACTACTGTTGGTGTTACCACTGTTGGTGTTACTACTGTTGACGTTACTACTGTTGGTGTTAATACTGTTGGTGTTACTACTGTTGGTGTTACAACTGTGGGTGTTACTACTTTTGACGTACTTACTGTTGGTGTTACTATTGTTGGTGTTACTACTGTTGGTGTAACGGCTGTTAGTGTTACCACTGTTGTTGTTACTACTGTTGGTGTTACTACTGTTGGTGTTACTACTGTTGGTGTGACTACTGTTGGTGTTACCACTGTTGGTGTTACTACTGTTGTAGTTACTACTGTTGGTGTTACTACTTTGGTGCTACTTCTGTTGGTGTTACTACTTTTGACGTTACTACTGTTGGTGTTACTACTGTTGGTGTTACTATTGTTGACGCTACTAATGTTGGTGCTCCTAATGTTGATGTTACTACTGTTGGTGTAACTATTGTTGCTGTTACTACTGTTGGTGTAACTAATGTCGGTGTTACTACTGTTGGTGTTACTACTGTTGGTGTTAATACTGTTGACGTTACTACTGTTGGTAATACTACTGTTGGTGTTACTACTGTTGGTTGTACAACTGTTGGTGTTACTATTTTTGACGTTACTACTGTTGGTGTTACTAGTTTTGACGTTACTACTGTTGGTGTTACTACTGTTGGTGTTACTACTGTGGACGTTACTACTGTTGGTGTTACTACTGTTGGTGTTACTACTGTTGGTGTTACTAGTTTTGACGTGACTACTGTTGGTGTTACTACTGTTGGTTGTACAACTGTTGGTGTTACTACTTTTGACGTAACTACTGTTGAAGTTACTAGTTTTGACGTTACTACTGTTGGTGTTACTACTGTTGGTGTTACTACTGTGGACGTTACTACTGTTGGTGTTACTACTTTTGGTGTTGCTACTGTTGGTGTAACTACTGTTGGGGTGACTACTGTTGGTGTTACTACTTGTTGACGTTACTACTGTTGGTGTTACTACTGCTGGTGTTACTACTGTTGGTGTTACTTCTGTTGGTGTTACTACTTTTGACGTTAATACTGTTGGTGTTACTACTGTTGGTGTTACTACTGTTGACGTTACTACTGTTGGTGTTAGCACTGTTGGTGTTACTACTGTTGGTGTTACAATTGTTGACGTTACTAATGTTGGTGTTACTAATGTTGGTGTCACTACTGTTGGTGTTACTACTTTTGCCTTTACTACTGTTAGTGTTACTATTGTTGGTGCTACTACTGTTGGTGTAACTGCTGTTGGTGTTACCACTGTTGGTGTTACTACTGTTGGTGATACTACTGTTGGTGTTACTACTTTTGGTGTTGCTACTGTTGGTGTAACTACTGTTGGGGTGACTACTGTTGGTGTTACTACTGTTGACGTTACTACTGTTGGTGTTACTACTGCTGGTGTTACTACTGTTGGTGTTACTTCTGTTGGTGTTACTACTTTTGACGTTACTGCTGTTGGTGTTACTACTGTTGGTGTTACTACTGTTGGTGTTACTACTGTTGACGTTACTACTGTTGGTGTTACCACTGTTGGTGTTACTACTGTTGACGTTACTACTGTTGGTGTTAATACTGTTGGTGTTACTACTGTTGGTGTTACAACTGTTGGTGTTACTACTTTTGACGTACTTACTGTTGGTGTTACTATTGTTGGTGTTACTACTGTTGGTGTAACGGCTGTTGGTGTTACCACTGTTGTTGTTACTACTGTTGGTGTTACTACTGTTGGTGTGACTACTGTTGGTGTTACCACTGTTGGTGTTACTACTGTTGTAGTTACTACTGTTGGTGTTACTACTGTTGGTGCTACTTCTGTTGGTGTTACTACTTTTGACGTTACTACTGTTGGTGTTACTACTGTTGGTGTTACTATTGTTGACGCTACTAATGTTGGTGTTCCTAATGTTGATGTTACTACTGTTGGTGTAACTATTGTTGCTGTTACTACTGTTGGTGTAACTAATGTTGGTGTTACTACTGTTGGTGTTACTACTGTTGGTGTTAATACTGTTGACGTTACTACTGTTGGTAATACTACTGTTGGTGTTACTACTGTTGGTTGTACAACTGTTGGTGTTACTATTTTTGACGTTACTACTGTTGGTGTTACTAGTTTTGACGTTACTACTGTTGGTGTTACTACTGTTGGTGTTACTACTGTGGACGTTACTACTGTTGGTGTTACTACTGTTGGTGTTACTACTGTTGGTGTTACTAGTTTTGACGTGACTACTGTTGGTGTTACTACTGCTGGTGTTACTACTGTGGACGTTACTACTGTTGGTGTTACTACTTTTGGTGTTGCTACTGTTGGTGTAACTACTGTTGGGGTGACTACTGTTGGTGTTACTACTGTTGACGTTACTACTGTTGGTGTTACTACTGCTGGTGTTACTAATGTTGGTGTTACTTCTGTTGGTGTTACTACTTTTGACGTTACTACTGTTGGTGTTACTACTGTTGGTGTTACTACTGTTGACGTTACTACTGTTGGTGTTACCACTGTTGGTGTTACTACTGTTGGTGTTACAATTGTTGACGTTACTAATGTTGGTGTTACTAAAGTTGGTGTCACTACTGTTGGTGTTACTACTTTTGACTTTACTACTGTTAGTGTTACTATTGTTGGTGTTACTACTGTTGGTGTAACTGCTGTTGGTGTTACCACTGTTGGTGTTACTACTGTTGGTGTAACTTCTGTTGGTGTGACTACTGTTGGTGTAACTACTGCTGCTGTTACCACTGTTGGTGTTAGTATTGTTGGTGTTACCACTGTTGGTGTTACTACTGTTGGTGTTACTATTGTTGACGATACTACTGTTGCTGTTACTAATTTTGCTGTTACTACTGTTGGTGTTACTACTGTATGTATTACCACTGTTTGTGTTACTACTATTGGTGTTACTACTGTTGGTTTAACTTCTGTTGGTGTTACTACTGTTGGTGTTACTACTGTTGACGTTACTACTGTTGGTGTTACTACTGTTGGTGTTACTACTGTTGACGTTTCTTCTCTTGGTGTTACTACTGTTGGTGTCACTACTGTTGTGTTACTACTGTTGGTGTTACAACTGTTGGTGTTACTGCTGTTGGTGTTACTACTGTTGGTGTAAGTACTGCTGCTGTTACCACTGTTGGTGTTAGTATTGTTGGTGTTACTACTGTTGGTGTTACTTCTGTTGGTGTTACTACTTTTGGTGTTACTACTGTTGGCGTTACCACTCTTGGTGTTACTACTGTTGGTGTTACTACTGCTGCTGTTACCACTGTTGGTGTTAGGATTGTTGGTGTTACTACTGTTGACGTTACTTCTGTTGGTGTTGCTACTGTTGGAATATACTACTGTTGACGATCTAATGTTTGTGTTACTATAGTTGGTGTTACTATTGTTGACGTTACTACTGTTGGTGTTACTAATGTTGGTGTTACTACTGTTGGTGTTACTACTGTTGGTGTTACCACTGTTGGTGTTACTACTGTTGGTGTTACTACTGTTGGTGTTACTACTGTTGGTGTAACTAATGTTGGTGTTACTACTGTTGGTGTTACTACTGTTGACGTTACTACTGTTGGTGTTACTATTGTTGGTGTTACCACTGTTGACGTTACTAATGTTGGTGTTACGACTGTTGGTGTTACTACTGTTGACGTTACTACTGTAAGTGTTACTACTGTTCGTGTTACTACTGTTGGTGTTACTACTGTTGGTGTTACTACTGTTCGTGTTAATACTGTTGGTGTTACAGCCGTTGGTGTTACTACTGTTGGTGTTACTACTGTTAGTGTTACTACTGTTGGTGTTACTACTGTTGGTGTTACTACTGTTCGTGTTACTACTGTTAGTGTTACTACTGTTGGTGCCATTACTGTTGGTGTTACTACTTTTGGTGTTACTACTGTTAGTGTTACCACTGTTGGTGTTACTACTGTTGATGTTACTACTGCTGCTGTTACCACTGTTGGTGTTACTACTGTTGGTGTTACTACTGATGGTGTTACTACTGTTTGTATTACTACTGTTGATGTTACTACTTTTGGTGTTACTACTCTTGGTGTTACTACTGTTGGTCTTACTACTGTTGGTATTACTAGTGTTGGTGTTACTACTGGTGGTGTTACTTCTGTTGGTGTTACCACTGTTGGTGTTACTACTGTTGGTGTTAAAACTGTAGGTGTTACTACTGGTGGTGTTACTACTGTAAGTGTGGCTACCGTTGGTGTTACTACTGTTGGTGTTACTACTGTTGGTGTTACTACTGTTGGTGTTACTCTTGTTGCTGTTACTACTGCTGGTGTTACTACTGTTGCTGTTACTACTGTTGGTGTTACCACTATTGGTGTTACCACTATTGGTGTTACCACTGATGGTGTTACTATTGTTGGTTTTACTACGGTTGGTGTTACTACTGTTGACGTTACTGCTGTTGGTGTTACCACTGTTGGTGTTACTACTTTTGACTTTACTACTGTAGGTGTTACCACTGTTGGTGTTACTACTGTTGGCGTAACTACTGTTGGTGCTAATACTGTTGTTGTTACTACTTTTGACGTTACAACTGTTGCTGTTACTACTGTTGACGTTTAAACTGTTGGTGTTACTACTGTTGGTGTTACTACTGTTGGTGTAACTTCTGTTGGTGTTACTACTGTCGGTGTTGCTACTGTTGGTGTAACTTCTGTTGGTGTTACTTCTGTTGGTGTTACTACTGTTGGTGTTACTACTGTTGGTGTAACTTCTGTTGGTGTAGCTACTGTTGGAGTTACTACTGTTGGTGTAACTACTGTTGGTGTTACTAATATTGGTGTAACTACAGTTGGTGTTACTACTGTTGGTGTTACTACTGTTGGTGTTACTACTGTTGGTGTTACTACTGTTGGTGTTACCACTGATGGTGTTACCACTGTTGGTGCTACTACTTTTGACTTTACTACTGTTGGTGTTACTGCTGTTGGTGTTACCACTGTTGGTGTTACCACTATTGGTGTTTCTACTGTTGGTGTTACTACAGTTGGTGTTACTACTGTTGGTGTTACCACTGTTGATGTTACTACTGTTGGTGTAACTACTGTTGGTGTTGCTACATTTGGTGTTACAACTGTTGGTGTAACTACTGTTGGTGTTACAACTGTTGTTGTAACTACTGTTGGTGTTTCCACTGTTGGTGATACCACTGTTGGTGTTACTACTTTTGACTTTACTACTGTTGGTGTTACTACTGTTGGTGTTACTACTGTTGGTGTTACTACTGTTGGTGTTACCACTGTTGGTGTTACCACTATTGGTGTTTCTACTGTTGGTGTTTCTACAGTTGGTGTTATCACTGTTGGTGTTACTACTTTTGACGTTACAACTGCTGGTGTTACTAGTGGTGGGGTTACTACTGTTGGTGTCACTACTGTTGGTGTTACTACTGTTGACGTTACTACTGTTGGTGTAACTACTGTTGGTGTTGCTACTGTTGGTGTTACAACAGTTGGTGTTATAACTGTTGGTGTAACTACTGTTGGTGTTAGTACTGTTGGTGTTACTACTGTAGGTGTTATTACTGTAGGTGTAACTGCTGTTGGTGTAACTACTGTTGGTGGAACTACTGTTGGTGTTACTAATGTTGGTGTAACTACTGTTGGTGTTACTAATGTTGATGTCACTACTGTTGGTGTTACTACTGTTGGTGTTACTGGTGTTGGTGTTACTACTGTTGGCGTTACTGCTGTTGCTCTTACTGATTATGGTGTTACTACTGTTGGTGCTACTACTTTTGGTGTTACTAATGTTGGTGTTACTCGTGTTGGTGTAACTCCTGTAGCTGTTACTACTGTTGGTGTTAGTACTGTTGTCGTTACTACTGTTGGTGAAGCTACTGTTGGTGTTACTACTGTTGCTGTTACAACTGTTGGTGTAGCTACTGTTGGTGTTACTACTGCTGGTGTTACTACTGTAGGTGTTACTACTGTAGGTGTAACTGCTGTTGGTGTAACTACTGTTGGTGTAACTACTGTTGGTGTTACTAATCTTGGTGTAACTGCTGTTGGTGTTAGTACTGTTGGTATTACTACTATTGGTGTTACTAATGTTGGTGTTACTACTGTTGGTGTGACAACTGTTGGTGTTACTTCTTTTGACGTTACTACTGTTGGTGTTACTACTGTTGGTGTTACTACTGTTGACGTAAGTACTGTTGGTGTTACCACTGTTGGTGTTACTAGTGTTGGTGTTACTATTGTTAACGTTACTACTGTTCGTGTTAATAATGTTGGTGTTACTACTGTTGGTGTTACTACTGTTAATGTTACTACTGTTGGTGTAACTACTGTTGTTGATACTACTGTTGAGGTTACTACTGTTGGTGTTACTACTGTTGGTTGTACAACTGTTGGTGTTACTACTTTTGACGTAACTACTGTTGAAGTTACTAGTTTTGACGTTACTACTGTTGGTGTTACTACTGTTGGTGTTACTACTGTGGACGTTACTACTGTTGGTGTTACTACTTTTGGTGTTGCCACTGTTGGTGTAACTACTGTTGGGGTGACTACTGTTGGTGTTACTACTTGTTGACGTTACTACTGTTGGTGTTACTACTGCTGGTGTTACTAATGTTGGTGTTACTTCTGTTGGTGTGACTACTCTTGACGTTAATACTGTTGGTGTTACTACTGTTGGTGTTACTACTGTTGACGTTACTACTGCTGGTGTTACCACTGTTGGTGTTACTACTGTTGGTGTTACAATTGTTGACGTTACTAATGTTGGTGTTACTAATGCTGGTGTCACTACTGTTGGTGTTACTACTTTTGCCTTTACTACTGTTAGTGTTACTATTGTTGGTGCTACTACTGTTGGTGTAACTGCTGTTGGTGTTACCACTGTTGGTGTTACTACTGTTGGTGATACTACTGTTGGTGTTACTACTTTTGGTGTTGCTACTGTTGGTGTAACTACTGTTGTGTGACTACGGTTGGTGTTACTACTGTTGACGTTACTACTGTTGGTGTTACTACTGCTGGTGTTACTACTGTTGGTGTTACTTCTGTTGGTGTTACTACTTTTGACGTTACTACTGTTGGTGTTACTACTGTTGGTGTTACTACTGTTGGTGTTACTACTGTTGACGTTACTACTGTTGGTGTTACCACTGTTGGTGTTACTACTGTTGACGTTACTACTGTTGGTGTTAATACTGTTGGTGTTACTACTGTTGGTGTTACTACTGTTAGTGTTACTACTGTTGGTGTTACTACTGTTGGTGTTACTACTGTTCGTGTTACTACTGTTAGTGTTACTACTGTTGGTGCCATTACTGTTGGTGTTACTACTTTTGGTGTTACTACTGTTAGTGTTACCACTGTTGGTGCTACTACTGTTGATGTTACTACTGCTGCTGTTACCACTGTTGGTGTTACTACTGTTGGTGTTACTACTGATGGTGTTACTACTGTTGGTATTACTACTGTTGATGTTACTACTTTTGGTGTTACTACTCTTGGTGTTACTACTGTTGGTCTTACTACTGTTGGTCTTACTAGTGTTGGTGTTACTACTGGTGGTGTTACTTCTGTTGGTGTTACCACTGTTGGTGTTACTACTGTTGGTGTTAAAACTGTAGGTGTTACTACTGTTGGTGTTACTACTGTAAGTGTGGCTACCGTTGGTGTTACTACTGTTGGTGTTACTACTGTTGGTGTTACTACTGTTGGTGTTACTCTTGTTGCTGTTACTACTGTTGGTGTTACTACTGTTGCTGTTACTACTGTTGGTGTTACCACTATTGGTGTTACCACTATTGGTCTTACCACTGTTGGTGTTACTATTGTTGGTTTTACTACTGTTGGTGTTACTACTGTTGACGTTACTGCTGTTGGTGTTACCACTGTTGGTGTTACTACTTTTGACTTTACTACTGTAGGTGTTACCACTGTTGGTGTTACTACTGTTGGCGTAACTACTTTTGGTGCTAATACTGTTGTTGTTACTACTTTTGACGTTACAACTGTTGGTGTTACTACTGTTGGTGTTACTACTGTTGGTGTGACAACTGTTGGTGTTACTTCTTTTGACGTTACTACTGTTGGTGTTACTACTGTTGGTGTTACTACTGTTGACGTAACTACTGTTAGTGTTACCACTGTTAGTGTTACTACCGTTGGTGTTACTATTGTTGACGTTACTACTGTTCGTGTTAATAATGTTGGTGTTACTACTGTTGGTGTTACTACTGTTAATGTTACTACTGTTGGTGCAACTGCTGTTGGTGTTACTAATATTGGTGTAACTACAGTTGGTGTTACTACTGTTGGTGTTACTACTGTTGGTGTTACTACTGTTGGTGTTACTACTGTTGGTGTTACCACTGATGGTGTTACCACTGTTGGTGCTACTACTTTTGACTTTACTACTGTTGGTGTTACTACTGTTGGTGTTACCACTGTTGGTGTTACCACTATTGGTGTTTCTACTATTGGTGTTACTACAGTTGGTGTTACTACTGTTGGTGTTACCACGGTTGACGTTACTACTGTTGGTGTAACTACTGTTGGTGTTGCTACATTTGGTGTTACAACTGTTGGTGTAACTACTGTTGGTGTTACAACTGTTGTTGTAACTACTGTTGGTGTTACCACTGTTGGTGATACCACTGTTGGTGTTACTACTTTTGACTTTACTACTGTTGGTGTTACTACTGTTGGTGTTACTACTGTTGGTGTTACTACTGTTGGTGTTACCACTGTTGGTGTTACCACTATTGGTGTTTCTACTGTTGGTGTTACTACAGTTGGTGTTACTACTGTTGGTGTTACTACTTTTGACGTTACAACTGCTGGTGTTACTAGTGGTGGTGTTACTACTGTTGGTGTCACTACTGTTGGTGTTACTACTGTTGACGTTACTACTGTTGGTGTAACTACTGTTGGTGTTGCTACTGTTGGTGTTACAACAGTTGGTGTTATAACTGTTGGTGTAACTACTGTTGGTGTTACTACCGTTGGTGTTACTACTGTAGGTGTTATTACTGTAGGTGTAACTGCTGTTGGTGTAACTACTGTTGGTGGAACTACTGTTGGTGTTACTAATGTTGGTGTAACTACTGTTGGTGTTACTAATGTTGGTGTCACTAATGTTGGTGTTACTACTGTTGGTGTTACTGGTGTTGGTATTACTACTGTTGGCGTTACTGCTGTTGCTCTTACTGATTATGGTGTTACTACTGTTGGTGCTACTACTTTTGGTGTTACTAATGTTGGTGTTACTCCTGTTGGTGTTACTCCTGTAGCTGTTACTACTGTTGTTGTTACTACTGTTGACGTTACTACTGTTGGTGAAGCTACTGTTGGTGTTACTACTGTTGCTGTTACAACTGTTGGTGTAGCTACTGTTGGTGTTACTACTGTTGGTGTTACTACTGTAGGTGTTACTACTGTAGGTGTAACTGCTGTTGGTGTAACTACTGTTGGTGTTACTAATGTTGGTGTAACTGCTGTTGGTGTTAGTACTGTTGGTATTACTACTATTGGTGTTACTAATGTTGGTGTTACTACTGTTGGTGTGACAACTGTTGGTGTTACTTCTTTTGACGTTACTACTGTTGGTGTTACTACTGTTGGTGTTACTACTGCTGACGTAACTACTGTTAGTGTTACCACTGTTGGTGTTACTACCGTTGGTGTTACTATTGTTGACGTTACTACTGTTCGTGTTAATAATGTTGGTGTTACTACTGTTGGCGTTACTACTGTTAATGTTACTACTGTTGGTGCAACTGCTGTTGGTGTTACTACTGTTGGTGTTACTACTGTTGACGTTACTACTGTTGGTGTTACTACAGTATGTGTAACTACTGTTGTTGATACTACTGTTGGTGTTACTACTGTTGGTGTTACTACTGTTGGTTGTACAACTGTTGGTGTTACTACTTTTGACGTAACTACTGTTGAAGTTACTAGTTTTGACGTCACTACTGTTGGTGTTACTACTGTTGGTGTTACTACTGTGGACGTTACTACTGTTGGTGTTACTACTTTTGGTGTTGCTACTGTTGGTGTAACTACTGTTGGGGTGACTACTGTTGGTGTTACTACTTGTTGACGTTACTACTGTTGGTGTTACTACTGCTGGTGTTACTACTGTTGGTGTTACTTCTGTTGGTGTTACTACTTTTGACGTTAATACTGTTGGTGTTACTACTGTTGGTGTTACTACTGTTGACGTTACTACTGCTGGTGTTACCACTGTTGGTGTTACTACTGTTGGTGTTACAATTGTTGACGTTACTAATGTTGGTGTTACTAATGCTGGTGTCACTACTGTTGGTGTTACTACTTTTGCCTTTACTACTGTTAGTGTTACTATTGTTGGTGCTACTACTGTTGGTGTAACTGCTGTTGGTGTTACCACTGTTGGTGTTACTACTGTTGGTGATACTACTGTTGGTGTTACTACTTTTGGTGTTGCTACTGTTGGTGTAACTACTGTTGGGGTGACTACGGTTGGTGTTACTACTGTTGACGTTACTACTGTTGGTGTTACTACTGCTGGTGTTACTACTGTTGGTGTTACTTCTGTTGGTGTTACTACTTTTGACGTTACTACTGTTGGTGTTACTACTGTTGGTGTTACTACTGTTGGTGCTACTACTGTTGACGTTACTACTGTTGGTGTTACCACTGTTGGTGTTACTACTGTTGACGTTACTACTGTTGGTGTTAATACTGTTGGTGTTACTACTGTTGGTGTTACAACTGTGGGTGTTACTACTTTTGACGTACTTACTGTTGGTGTTACTATTGTTGGTGTTACTACTGTTGGTGTAACGGCTGTTGGTGTTACCACTGTTGGTGTTACTACTGTTGGTGTTACTTCTGTTGGTGTTACTACTGTTGGTGTGACTATTGTTGGTGTTACCACTGTTGGTGTTACTACTGTTGTAGTTACTACTGTTGGTGTTACTACTGTTGGTGTTACTTCTGTTGGTGTTACTACTTTTGACCTTACTACTGTTGGTGTTACTACTGTTTGTGTTACTATTGTTGACGTTACTAATGTTGGTGTTCCTAATGTTGATGTTACTACTGTTGGTGTAACTATTGTTGGTGTTACTACTGTTGGTGTAACTAATGTTGGTGTTACTACTGTTGGTGTTACTACTGTTGGTGTTAATACTTTTGACGTTACTACTGTTCGTAATACTACTGTTGGCGTTACATTATTGGTTGTACAACTGTTGGTGTTACTATTTTTGACGTTGCTACTGTTGGTGTTACTAGTTTTGACGTTACTACTGTTGGTGTTACTACTGTTGGTGTTAGTATTGTGGACGTTACTACTGTTGGTGTTAATACTGTTGGTGTTACTACTGTTGGTGTTACAACTGTGGGTGTTACTACTTTTGACGTACTTACTGTTGGTGTTACTATTGTTGGTGTTACTACTGTTGGTGTAACGGCTGTTGGTGTTACCACTGTTGGTGTTACTACTGTTGGTGTTACTACTGTTGGTGTTACTACTGTTGGTGTGACTACTGTTGGTGTTACCACTGTTGGTGTTACTACTGTTGTAGTTACTACTGTTGGTGTTACTACTGTTGGTGTTACTTCTGTTGGTGTTACTACTTTTGACGTTGCTACTGTTGGTGTTACTACTGTTTGTGTTACTATTGTTGACGTTACTAATGTTGGTGTTCCTAATGTTGATGTTACTACTGTTGGTGTAACTATTGTTGGTGTTACTACTGTTGGTGTAACTAATGTTGGTGTTACTACTGTTGGTGTTACTACTGTTGGTGTTAATACTGTTGACGTTACTACTGTTGGTAATACTACTGTTGGCGTTACTACTGTTGGTTGTACAACTGTTGGTGTTACTATTTTTGACGTTGCTACTGTTGGTGTTACTAGTTTTGACGTTACTACTGTTGGTGTTACTACTGTTGGTGTTAGTACTGTGGACGTTACTACTGTTGGTGTTACTACTGTTGGTTTTACTACTGTTGGTTGTACAACTGTTGGTGTTACTACTTTTGACGTTACTACTGTTGGTGTTACTAGTTTTGACGTTACTACTGTTGGTGTTACTACTGTTGGTGTTACTACTGTGGACGTTACTACTGTTTGTGTTACTACTTTTGGTGTTGCTACTGTTGGTGTAACTACTGTTGGGGTGACTACTGTTGGTGTTACTACTGTTGACGTTACTACTGTTGGTGTTACTACTGCTGGTGTTACTACTGTTGGTGTTACTTCTGTTGGTGTTACTACTTTTGACGTTACTACTGTTGGTGTTACTACTGTTGGTGTTACTACTGTTGACGTTACTACTGTTGGTGTTACCACTGTTGGTGTTACTACTGTTGGTGTTACAATTGTTGACGTTACTAATGTTGGTGTTACTAAAGTTGGTGTCACTACTGTTGGTGTTACTACGTTTGACTTTACTACTCTTAGTGTTACTATTGTTGGTGTTACTACTGTTGGTGTAACTGCTGTTGGTGTTACCACTGTTGGTGTTACTACTGTTGGTGTTACTACTGTTGGTGTGACTACTGTTGGTGTTACCACTGTTGGTGTTACTACTGTTGTAGTTACTACTGTTGGTGTTACTACTGTTGTGTTACTACTGTTGGTGTTACAACTGTTGGTGCTACAACTGTTGGTGTTACAACTGTAAATGTTATTACTGTTGGTGTAACTACTGTTGGTGTTACTACTGTTGGTGTTACTAGTGTTGGTGTTACTACAGTATGTGTAACTACTGTTGTTACTATTGTTGGTGGTACTACTGTAGGTGTTACTACTGTTGACGTTACTACTGTTGGTGTTACTACTGTTGGTTGTACAACTGTTGGTGTTACTATTTTTGACGTTAGTACTGTAGGTGTTACTAGTTTTGACGTTACTACTGTTGGTGTTACTACTGTTGGTGTTACTACTGTAGACGTTACTACTGTTGGTGTTACTACTGTTGGTTGTACAACTGTTGGTGTTACTTCTTTTGACGTTACTACTGTTGGTGTTACTAGTTTTCACGTTACTACTGTTGGTGTTACTACTGTTGGTGTTACTACTGTGGACGTTACTACTGTTGGTGTTACTACTTTTGGTGTTGCTACTGTTGGTGTAACTACTGTTGGGGTGACTACTGTTGATGTTACTACTGTTGACGTTACTACTGTTGGTGTTACTACTGTTGGTGTTACTACTGATGGTGTTACTTCTGTTGGTGTTACTACCCTTGACGTTACCACTGTTGGTGTTACTACTGTTGGTGTTACTACTGTTGGTGTTACTACTGTTGGTGTTACAACTGTTGACGTTGCTACTGTTGGTGTTACCACTGTTGGTGTTACTACTGTTGGTGCTACAATTGTTGACGTTACTAATGTTGGTGTTACTAATGTTGGTGCCACTACTGTTGGTGTTACTACTTTTGACTTTACTACTGTTGGTGTTACTACTGTTGGTGTAACTGCTGTTGGTGTTAATACTGTTGGTGTTACTACTGTTGGTGTTACTGCTGTTGGTGTTACTACTTTTGACGGTACAACTGTGGTGTTACTAGTGTTGGTGTTACTACTGTTGCTGTCACTACTGTTGGTGTTACTCCTGTTGACGTTACTACTGTTGGTGTAACTACTGTTGGTGATACTACTGTTGGTACTAATACTGTTGGTGTTACTACTGTTGGTGTTACTACTTTTGACGTTACTAGTGTTGGTGTTACTCTTGTTGGTGTTACTACTGTTGGTGTTACCACTGTTGGTGTAACTTCTGTTGGTGTTACTACTGTTGGTGTTAATACTGTTGGTGTAACTTATGTTGGTGTTACTTCTGTTGGTGTTACTACTGTTGGTGTTACTACTGTTGGTGTAACTTCTGTTGGTGTTACTACTGTTGGTGTTACTACTGTTAGTGTAACTTCTGTTGGTGTTGCTACTGTTGGTGTTACTACTGTTGGTGTTACTACTGTTGGTGTAACTTCTGTAGGTGTTACTACTATTGGTGTTACTACTGTTTACATTACTACTGCTGGTGTTACTACTGTTGGTGTTACTACTGTTGCTGTTACCACTATTGGTGTTACTTCTGTTGGTGTTACTACTGTTGGTGTTACTACTGTTGATGTTACTACTGTTATGTTACTACTGTTTGTGTTACTACTGTTGGTGTTACTACTGTTGGTGTTACTACTGTTGACGTTACTACTGTTGGTGTTACTACTGTTGACGATACTTCTGTTGGTGTTACTACTGTTGGTGTTACTACTTTTGACGTTACTACTGTTGGTGTTACTACTGTTGGTGTTACTACTGTTTACGTTACTACTGTTGGTGTTACTACTGTTGGTGTTACCACTGCTCGTTTTACTACTGTTGGTGTTACTACTGTTGGTGTTGCTACTGTTGGTGTTACTACTGTCGGTGTTACTATAGTTGGTGTTACAACTGTTGGTGTTACTAATGTTGGTGTTACTACTGTTGATGTTACTACTTTTGTTATGCTACTGTTGGTGTTACTAGTGTTGGTGTCTACTGTTGGTGTTACTACTGTTGGCGTTACTACTGTTGGTGTTACTAATGTTGAAGTTACTACTGTTGGTGTTACTACTTTTGGCGTTACCACTATTGGTGTTAGTACTATTGGTTTAACTACTGTTGGTGTTACTTCTGTTAGTGTTACTACTTTTGACGTTACTACTGTTGGTGTTACTACTGTTGGTGTTACTACTGTTGACGTTACTACTGTTGGTGTTACCACTGTTGGTGTTACTACAGTTGGTGTTACTATTGTTGACGTTACTGATAATGGTGTTACTAATGTTGGTGTTACTACTGTTGGTGTTACTACTGTTGGTGTTACTACTGTTGGTGTAACTACTGTTGGTGTTACTACTGTTGGTGTTACTACTGTTGACGTTACTACTGTTGGTGTTACTACTGTTGGTGTTTCTACTGTTGACGTTACTTCTGTTGGTGTTGCTACTGTTGGTGTTACTACTGTTGATCTTACTACTGTTGGTGTTACTACTGTTGGTGTTGCTACTGATGGTGTTACTGCTGTTGGTGTTACTACTGTTGGTGTTGCTACTGTTGGTGTTACTACTGTTGGTGTTACCACAGTTGGTGTCACTACTGTTGGTGTTACTACTGTTGGTGTTACTACTTTTGGTGTTACTGTTGTTGACGTTACTACTGTTGGTGTTACTACTGTTGGTGTTACTACTTTTGACGTTACTACTGTTGGTGTTACCACTGTTGGTGTTACTACTGTTGGTGCTACTATTGTTGACGTTACTACTGTTGCTGTTACTAATTTTGCTGTTACTACTGTTGGTGTTACTACTGTTGGTGTTACCACTGTTTGTGTTACTACTGTTGGTGTTACTACTGTTGGGTTAACTACAGTTGGAGTTACTACTGTTGGTGTTACTAGTGTTGGTGTTACTACTGTTGACGTTTCTTCTGTTGGTGTTACTACTGTTGGTGTCACTACTGTTGTGTTACTACTGTTGGTGTTACAACTTTTGGTGTTACTGCTGTTGGTGTTACTACTGTTGGTGTAACTACTGCTGCTGTTGCCACTGTTGGTGTTAGTATTGTTGGTGTTACTACTGTTGGTGTTACTACTGTTGGTGTTACTACTTTTGGTGTAACTACTGTTGGCGTTACCACTGTTGGTGTTACTACTGTTGGTGTTACTACTGCTGCTGTTACCACAGTTGGTGTTAGTATTGTTGGTGTTACTACTGTTGACCTTACTTCTGTTGGTGTTACTACAGTAGGTGTCACTATTGTTGACGTTACTACTGTTTGTGTTACTAATGTTGGTTTTACTACTGTTGGTGTTTCTACTGTTGGTGTTCCCACTGTTGGTGTTACTACTGATGGTGTTACTACTGTTGGTGTTACTACTGTTGGTGTAACTACTGTTGGTGTTACTACTGTTGGTGTTACTACTGTTGACGTTACTACTGTTGGTGTTACTATTGTTGGTGTTACCACTGTTGACGTTACTTCTGTTGGTGTTACGACTTTTGGTGTTACTACTTTTGACGTTACTACTGTTGGTGTTACTACTGTTGGTGTTACTGCTTTTGGTGTTACTACTGTTGGTGTTACTCCTGTTCGTGTTAATACTGTTGGTGTTACAACCGTTGGTGTTACTACTGTTGGTGTTACTACTGTTAGTGTTACTTCTGTTGGTGTTACTACTGTTGGTGTTACTACTGTTCTTGTTACTACAGTTAGTGTTACTACTGTTGGTGTTATTACTGTTGGTGTTACTACTTTTGGTGTTACTACTGTTAGTGTTACCACTGTTGGTGTTACTACTGTTGATGTTACTACTGCTGCTGTTACCACTGTTGGTGTTACTAGTGTTGGTGTTACTACTGATGGTGTTACTACTGTTGGTATTACTACTGTTGATGTTACTACTGTTGGTGTTACTACTGTTGGTGTTACTACTGTTGGTCTTACTACTGTTGGTCTTACTAGTGTTGGTGTTACTACTGGTGGTGTTACTTCTGTTGGTGTTACCACTGTTGGTGTTACTACTGTTGGTGTTAAAACTGTTGGTGTTACTACTGTTGCTGTTACTACTGTTGCTGTTACTACTGTTGGTGTTACCACTATTGGTGTTACTACTGTTGACGTTACTGCTGTTGGTGTTAGCACTGTTGGTGTTACTACTTTTGACTTTACTACTGTAGGTCTTACCACTGTTGGTGTTACTACTGTTGGCGTAACTACTGTTGTCGTTAATACTGTTGTTGTTACTACTTTTGACGTTACAACTGTTGGGGTTACTACTGTTGACGTTACTACTGTTGGTGTTACTACTGTTGGTGTTACTACTGTTGGTGTAACTTCTGTTGGTGTTACTACTGTTGGTGTTACTACTATTGGTGTAACTTCTGTTGGTGTTACTTCTGTCGGTGTTACTACTGTTGGTGTTACTACTGTTGGTGTAACTTCTGTTGGTGTAACTACTGTTGCTGTTACTACTGTTGTTGTTACTACTGCAGGGGCTACTACTGTAGGTGTAACTGCTGTTGGTGTAACTACTGTTGGTGTAACTACTGTTGGTGTTACTAATGTTGGTGTATCTACTGTTAGTGTTACTACTGTTTGTGTTACTACTGTTGGTGTTACTAATGTTGGTGTTACTACTGTTGGTAATACTACTGTTGGTGTTACCACTATTGGTGTTTCTACTGTTGGTGTTACTACAGTGGGTGTTACTACGATTAGTGTTACTACTTTTGACGTTACAACTGCTGGTGTTACTAGTGTTGGTGTTACTACTGTTGGTGACACTACTGTTGGTGTTACTACTGTTGACGTTACTGCTATTGGTGTAACTACTGTTGGTGTTGCTACTGTTGGTGTTACAACTGTTGGTGTAACTGCTGTAGGTGTAACTACTGTTGGTGTAACTAGGGTTGGTGTTACTAATGTTGATGTAACTACTGTTAGTGTTACTACTGTTCATGTTACTACTCTTGGTGTTACTACTGTTGGTGTTACCACTTTTGCTGATACCACTGTTGGTGTTACTACTTTTGACTTTACTACTGTTGGTGTTACTAGTGTTGGTGTTACTAATGTTGGTGTTACTACTGTTGGTGTTACCACTGTTGGTGTTACTACTTTTGACGTTACAACTGCTGGTGTTACTAGTGTTGGTGTTACTACTGTTGGTGTCACTACTGTTGGTGTTACTACTGCTGACGTTACTACTGTTGGTGTAACTACTGTTGGTGTTGCTACTGTTGGTGTTACAACTGTTGGTGTAACTGCTGTTGGTGTAACTACTGTTGGTGTAACTACTTTTGACTTTACTACTGTTGGTGTTACTACTGTTGGTGTTACTACTGTTGGTGTTACTACTCTTGGTGTTACTACTGTAGGTGTTATTACTGTAGGTGTAACTGCTGTTGGTGTAACTACTGTTGGTGTAACTACTGTTGGTGTTACTAATGTTGATGTAACTACTGTTGGTGTTACTAATGTTGGTGGTACTACTGTTGGTGTTACTACTGTTGGTGTTACTGGTGTTGGTGTTACTACTGTTGGCGTTACTGCTGTTGTTCTTACTGATTATGGTGTTACTACTGTTGGTGCTACTACTTTTGGTGTTACTGCTGTTGGTGTTACTACTGTAGCTGTTACGACTGTTGGTGTTACTACTGTAGACGTTACTACTGTTGGTGTACCTACTGTTGGTGTTACTACTGATGGTGTTACAACTGTTGGTGTAGCTACTGTTGGTGTTACTACTGTAGGTGTTACTACTGTAGGTGTAACTGCTGCTGGTGTAACTACTGTTGGTGTAGCTACTGTTGGTGTTACTAATGTTGGTGTAACTACTGTTGGTGTTAGTACTGTTGGTATTACTACTATTGGTGTTACTAATGTTGGTGTTACTACTGTTGGTGTTACAACTGTTGGTGTTACTACTGTTGACGTAACTACTGTTGGTGTTACCACTGTTGGTGTTACTACTGTTGGTGTTACTATTATTGACGTTGCTACTGTTGGTGTTAATAATGTTGGTGTAACTACTGTTGGTGTTAATACTGTTGGTGTTACTATTGTTGACGTTACTACTGTTGGTGTTACTGCTGTTGGTGTTACTACAGTATGTGTAACTACTGTTGTTGATACTATTGTTGGTGTTACTACTGTTGGTGTTACCACTTTTGACGTTACTACTGTTGGTATTACTACTGTAGGTGTTACTACTGTTGGTTGTACAACTGCTGGTGTTACTACTTTTGACGTCACTGCTGTTGGTGTTACTAGTTTTGACGTTACTACTGTTGGTGTTACTAGTGTTGGTGTTACTACTGTGGACGTTACTACTGTTGGTGTTACTACTTTTGGTGTTGCTACTGTTGGTGTTGCTACTGTTGGTGTAAATACTGTTGGGATGACTACTGTTGGTGTTACTACTGTTGACGTTACTACTGTTGGTCTTACACTGTTGGTGTTACTACTGTTGGTGTTACTTCTGTTGGTGTTACTACTTTTGACGTTACTACAGTTGGTGTTTCTACTGTTTGTGTTACTACTGTTGACGTTACTACTGTTGGTGTTACCGCTGTGGTGTTACTACTGTTGGTGTTACAATTGTTGACGTTACTAATGTTGGTGTTACTAATGTTGGTGTCACTACTGTTGGTGTTACTACTTTTGACTTTACTACTGTTAGTGTTACTACTGTTGGTTTTACTACTGTTAGTGTAACTGCTGTTGGTGTTATTACTGTTGGTGTTACTACTGTTGGTGGTACTACTGTTGGTGTTACTACTTTTGACGTTACAACTGCTGGTGTTACTAGTGGTGGTGTTACTACTGTTGGTGTCACTACTGTTGGTGTTACTCTTGTTGGTGTTACTACTGTTGGTGTTACCACTGTTGGTGTTACTACTGTTGGTCTTACTACTGTTGGTGTTACTACTGTTGGTGTGACTACTGTTGGTGTTACCACTGTTGGTGTTACTACTGTTGTAGTTACTACTGTTGGTGTTACTACTGTTGTGTTACTACTGTTGGTGTTACAACTGTTGGTGCTACTACTGTTGGTGTTACTACTGTTGGTGTTACTACTGTAAATGTTACTACTGTTGGTGTAACTACTGTTGGTGTTACTACTGTTGGTGTTACTAGTGTTGGTGTTACTACAGTATGTGTAACTACTGTTGCTGTTACTATAGTTGGTGTTACTACTGTTGGTGTTACTACTGTTGACGTTACTACTGTTGGTGTTAATACTGTTGGTGTTACTACTGTTGGTTGTACAACTGTTGGTGTTACTACTTTTGACGTTACTACTGTTGGTGTTACTAGTTTTGACGTTACTACTGTTGGTGTTACTGCTGTAGGTGTTACTACTGTGGACGTTACTACTGTTGGTGTTACTGCTTTTGGTGTTGCTACTGTTGGTGTAACTACTGTTGGGGTTACTACTGTTGGTGTTACTACTGTTGACGTTACTACTGTTGGTGTTACTACTGTTGGTGTTAGTACTGTTGGTGTTACTTCTGTTGGTGTTACTACTTTTGACGTTACTACTGTTGGTGTTACTACTGTTGGTAATACTACTGTTGACGTTACTGCTATTGGTGTTACTACTGTTGGTGTTACTACTGTTGGTGTTACTATTGTTGACGTTACTAATGTTGGTGTTACTAATGTTGGTGTCACTATTGTTGGTGTTACTACTTTTGACTTTACTACTGTTGGTGTCACTACTGTTGGTGTTACTACTGTTGGTGTAACTGCTGTTGGTGTTAATACTGTTGGTGTTACTACTGTTGGTGTTACTACTGTTGGTGTTACTACTTTTGACGTTACAACTGTTGGTGTAACTAGTGTTGGTGTTACTACTGTTGGTGTCACTACTGTTGGTGCTACTACTGTTGGTGTTACTATTGTGGACGTTACTACTGTTGGTGTTACTACTTTTGGTGTTGCTACTGTTGGTGTAACTACTGTTGAGGTGACTACTGTTGGTGTTACTACTGTTGACATTACTACTGTTGGTGTCACTACTGTTGGTGTTACTACTGTTGATGTTACTCCTGTTGGTGTTACTACTGTTGACGTTACTACTGTTGGTGTTACTACTTTTGGTGTTACTACTGTTGACGTTAGTACTATTGGTGTTACCACTGTTGGTGTTACTACTGTTTGTGTTACTATTGTTGACGTTACTAATGTTGGTGTTACTACCGTTGGTGTTGCTACTGTTGGTGTTACTACTGGTGGTGTTACTACTGTTGGTGTTATTTTTGTAGGTGTTACTTCTGTTGGTGTTACTACTGGTGGTGTTACTACTGTTGGTTTTTCTACTGTTGGTGTTACTACTCTTGGTGTTACTACTGTTGGTGTTACTACTGTTGGTGTTACTACTGGTGGTGTTACTACTGTTGGTGTTATTTTTGTAGGTGTTACTTCTGTTGGTGTTACTACTGGTGGTGTTACTACTGTTGGTTTTTCTACTGTTGGTGTTACTACTCTTGGTGTTACTACTGTTGGTGTTACTACTGTTGGTGTTACTGCTGTTGGTGTTGCTGATGTTGGTGTTACTGATGTAGGTGTAACTACTGTTGTTGTAACTACTGGTGGTGACACTACACTAGGTGTTACTGCTGTTGGTGTTTTTACTGTTGGTGTTACTAATGTTGGTGTTACAACTGTTGGTGTTACAACTGTTGGTGTAACTACTGTTGGTGTTACTACTGTTGTTGTTACTACTGTTGGTGTTACTACTGTTGACGTTACTACTTTTGGTGTTACTAGTGTTGGTGTTACTACTGTTGACGTTACTACTGTTGGTGTTACTACTGTTGGTTTTACTACTTTTGACGTTACCACTGTTGGTGTTACTACTGTTGGTGTTATTACTGTTGGCGTTACTACTGTTGGTGTTACTACTTTTGACGGGACTACTGTTGGTGTAACTACTGTTGGTATTTCTACTGTTGACGTTACTACTTTTGGTGAAACTACTGTTGGTGTTACTATTGTTGGTGTTACTAATGTGATGTTACTATTGTAGGTGTTACTCGTGTAGTTGTAAATTCTGTTATTGTTACTACTGTTGGTGTTACTACTGTAGGTGTTACTACTGTAGGTGTTACTGCTGACGATGTTACTACTGTAGGTGTTACTACGGTCGGTGTTACTACTGTTGGTGTTACTACTGTTGGTGTTACTACTGTTGATGTAACTACTGTTGGTGTTACTAATGTTGCTTTAACTACTTTTGTAGTTGCTACTGTTTTTGTTACTGCTGTTGGTGTTACCACTGTTGGTTTTACTACTTTTGACTTTACTGCTGTTGGTGTTAGTACTGTTGGTGCTACTTCTGTTGGTGTTACTACTGTTGACGTTACTGCTGTTGGTGTTACCACTGTTGGTGTTACTACTTTTGACTTTACTACTGTTGGTGTTACTACTGTTGGTGTTACCACTATTAATGTTACTAGTGTTGGTGCTAATACTGTTTGTGTTACTTCTGCTTATGTTACTACTGCTGGTGTTACTACTGTTGACGTTACTGCTGTTGGTGTTACCACTGTTGGCGTTACTACTTTTGACTTTACTGCTGTTGGTGTTACCGCTATTGGTGTTACTACTGTTGGTGTTACTACTGTTGGTGCTAATACTGTTGGTAATACTACTGTTGGTGTTACTACTGTTGGTGTTACTACTGTTGGTGTTACTACTGTTGGTGTTAGTACTGTTGGTGTTACTACTGGTGGTGTTACTACTGTTGGTGTTACTACTGTTGGTGTTACTACTGTTGGTGCTACTACTCTTGGTGTTATCGCTGTTGGTGTTACTACTGTTGGTGTTACTACTGCTGGTGTTACCACTTTTGGTGTTACTAAAGTTGGTGTTTATACCGTTGGTGTTACTACTGTTTTCGTTACAACTGTTGGTGTTACCACTGTTGGTGTGACTACTGTTGGTTTTACTACTGTTGGCTTTACCACTGTTGGTTTTCCTGCTCTTGTTGTTAGTACTGTTGGTGTTACTACCGTTGGTGTTACTACTTTTGGTCTTATTAGTGTTGGTCTTACTACTGTTGGTGTTACTACTAGTGGTGTTACTACTGTTGGTGTTACTACTGTTGACGTTATTGCTGTTAGTGTTACCACTGTTGGTTTTACTACTTTTGACTTTACTACTGTTGGTGTTAGTACTGTTGGTGTGATTACTGTTGGTGTTACTAGTGTTGGTGTTACTACTGTAGGTGTTACTACTGTTCGTGTTACGACTGTTGATGTTACTACTGCTGGTGTTACTACTTAGGGCGTTACTACAGTTGGTGTTGCTAATGTAGGCGTTACTACTGTTGGTGTTACTACAGTTGGCGTTAACACTGTAGGTGTTACTAATGTTGATGATACTACTGTTGGTGTTACTGCTTTAGGTGTTACTACTTTTGACGTTACTACTGTTGGTGTTACTACTGTAGGTGTTACTACTGTTGGTGTTACTACTGTTGGTAGTACTACCGTCGGTGTTACCATTGTCGGTGTTACTACTGTTGGAGTTACTACTGTCGGTGTTACTACTGTTGGTGTTACAACTGTTGGTGTTACTACTGTTGGTGTTACTACTGTTGGTGTTACTACTGTTGGTTTACTACTTTAGGTGTTACTACTGTTGGTGTTACTACTGTTGGTGTTACTACTGTTGGTGTTACAACTGTTGGTGTTACTACACTTGGTGTTACTACTGTTGGTAATACTACTGTTGGTGTTATCGCTGTTGGTGTTACTACTGTTGGTGTTACTACTGCTGGTGTTACCACTTTTGCTGTTACTAAAGTTGGTGCTTCTACCATTGGTGTTACTACTGTTGGTGTTACTACTGTTGGTGTTACTACTGTCGGTGTTACCACTGTTGGTGTTACCACTGTTGGTGTTACTACTGTAGGTGTTACCACTGTTAGTGTTACTACTGTTGGTGTTACTACTGTTGGTGTTATTACTGTTGGTCTTACTGGTGTAGGTGTTACTACTGTTGGTGTTACTAATGTTGGTTTTACTACTGTTGGTGTTACTAGTGTTGGTGTTACTACTGCTGGCGTTACTACTATTGGTATTATTAATGTTGGTGGTACTACTGTTGGTGCTACTACTTTTGGTGTTACTAATGTTGGTTTTACTACTGTTGGTGCTACTACTGTAGCTGTAACTAGAGTTGGTGTTGCTATTGTTGGCGTTACTACTGTTGGTGTTACTACTGTTGGTGTTACTACTCTTGGTGTTGCGACTGTTGGTGTTACTACTCTTGGTGTTGCGACTGTTGCTGTTACTACTGTTGGTGGTACTACTGTTGGCGTTACTACTGTTGGTGTTACTTATATTGGCGTTACTACTGTTGGTGTTACTACTGTTGACGTTACCACTGTTGGTGTTACTAATGTTGGTGTTACTACTGTTGGTGTTTCGACTGTAGGTGTTACTGCTGTTGGCGATAGTACTGTTGGTATTGCTACTCTAGGTGTTACCACTGTTGGTGTTACTACTGTTAGAGTTACTACTGATGGTGCTACTACTGCTGTGTTACTACTGTTGGTGTTACAACTGTTGGTGTTGCTGATGTTGACGTTACTACTGTTGGTGTTACTACTGTTGGTATTACTACTGTTGGTGTTACTACTGTTGGTGTTACTTCTGTTGGTATTACTAATGTTGACGTTACTACTGTTGGTGTTACTAATGTTGGTGTTAGTTCTGTTGACGTTACTACTGTTGGTGTTACGATTGTTGGTTTTACTACTTTTGACGTTACTACTGTTGGTGTTGCTAATGTTATTGTTACTACTCGTGATGTTTTTACTATTGGTGTTACTACTGTTGGTGTTACTAATGTTGGTGTTACTACTGTTGGTGTTACATCTGTTGGTGTAACTACTGTTGGTATTACTAATGTTGACGTTACTACTGTTGGTGTTTCTACTGATGGCGTTACTGCTGTTGACGTTACTGCTGGTGGTGTTACTCATGTTGGTGATACTACTTTTGACGTTATTACTGTTGGTGTTGCTAATGTTATTGTTATTACTCGTGATGTTGTTACTGTTGGTGTTACTATTGTTGGTGTTTTTACTGTTGGTGTTACTAATGTTGGTGTTACAACTGTTGGTGCTACAACTGTTGGTGTAACTACTGTTGGTGTTACTACTGTTGTTGTTACTACTGTTGGTGTTACTACTGTTGACGTTACTACTGTTGGTGTTACTACTGTTGGTTTTACTACTTTTGACGTTACTACTGTTGGTGTTACTACTGTTGGTGTTATTACTGTTGGCGTTACTACTGTTGGTGTTACTACTTTTGACGGGACTACTGTTGGTGTAACTACTGTTGGTATTTCTACTGTTGACGTTACTACTTTTGGTGAAACTACTGTTGGTGTTACTATTGTTGGTGTTACTAATGTGATGTTACTATTGTAGGTGTTACTAGTGTAGTTGTAAATTCTTTTATTGTTACTACTGTATGTGTTACTACTGTTGGTGTTACTACTGTAGGTGTTACTACTGTAGGTGTTACTGCTGACGATGTTACTACTGTAGGTGTTACTACGGTCGGTGTTACTACTGTTGGTGTTACTACTGTTGGTTTTACTACTGTTGATGTAACTACTGTTGGTGTTACTAATGTTGGTGTTACTACTGTTGACGTTACTACTGTTGGTGTTACTACTGTTGGTTTTACTACTTTTGACGTTACTACTGTTGGTGTTACTACTGTTGGTGTTATTACTGTTGGCGTTACTACTGTTGGTGTTACTACTTTTGACGGGACTACTGTTGGTGTAACTACTGTTGGTATTTCTACTGTTGACGTTACTACTTTTGGTGAAACTACTGTTGGTGTTACTATTGTTGGTGTTACTAATGTGATGTTACTATTGTAGGTGTTACTCGTGTAGTTGTAAATTCTGTTATTGTTACTACTGTATGTGTTACTACTGTTGGTGTTACTACTGTAGGTGTTACTACTGTAGGTGTTACTGCTGACGATGTTACTACTGTAGGTGTTACTACGGTCGGTGTTACTACTGTTGGTGTTACTACTGTTGGTTTTACTACTGATGATGTAACTACTGCTGGTGTTACTAATGTTGGTTTAACTACTTTTGTAGTTCTACTGTTTTTGTTACTGCTGTTGATGTGACTACTGTTGGTGTTACCACTGTAGGTGTAACTACTGTTGGTGTTGCTGATGTTGGTGTTACTGATGTAGGTGTTACTACTGTTGGTGTTACTACTGTTGGTGTTACTACTTTTGACGTTACTACTGTTGGTGTTACTACTGCTGGTGTTACTACTGTTGACGTTACTACTGTTGGTGTTACTACTGTTGGTGTTACTACTTTTGACGGGACTACTGTTGGTGTTACCACTGTTGGTGTTACCACTGCTGGTGTTACTACTGTTGATGTGACTACTTTTGGTGTAACTACTGTTGGTGTTACTATTGTTTGTGTTACTATTGTATGTGTTAATACTGTTGGTGTTACTATTGTTGACGTTACTACTGTTGACGTTACTACTGTTGGAGTTATTACTGTTGGTGTTAGTATTGTTGAGGTTACTACTGTTGGTGTTACTACTGTTGGTGTTACTACTGTATGTGTTACTACTGTTGGTGTTACTAATGTTGTGTTTCTGCTAATGGCGTTACTGCTGTTGACGTTACTGCTGGTGGTGTTACTAATGTTGGTGTTACTACTTTTGACGTTATTACTGTTCGTGTTGCTAATGTTATTGTTACTACTCGTGAGGTTGTTACTGTTTGTGTTACTACTGTTAGTGTTACTAATGTTGGTGTTACTACTGTTGGTGTTACAACTGTTGGTGTATCTCCTGTTGGTTTTACTACTGTTGGTGTTACTACTGTTGGTGTTACTACTGTTGACGTTACTTGTGTTGGTGCTAGTACTGTTGACGTTACTACTGTTGGTTTTACTACTGTTGGTTTTACTACTTTTGACGTTACTACTGTTGCTGTTAATACTGTTGGTATTACTACTGCTGACGGGACTACTGTTTGTGTAACTACTGCTGGTGTTACTACTCTTGACGTTACTACTTTTGTTGAAACTAGTGTTGGTTATATTATTGTTGGTGTTACTACTGCTGGTTTTACTACTGCTGGTGTTACTACTGTTGCTGTTACTACTGTTGACGTTACTACTATTGGTGTTACTACTGTCGGTGTTACTACTGTTTGGATTACTACTGTTGTGTTACTACTGTTGGTGTTACCACTGTTGGTGTTACTACTGTTGGTGTTACCAATGTTGATGTAACTACTGTTGGTGTTTCTAATGTTGGTGTTACTACTGTTGGTGTTACTACTGTTGGTGTTACTGCTGTTGGTGTTGCTGATGTTGGTGTTACTGATGTAGGTGTTACTACTGTTGGTGTTACTACTGTTGACGTTACTACTGTTGGTGTAACTACTGTTGGTGTAACTACTGGTGGTGTCACTACACTAGGTGTTACTGCTGTTGGTGTTTTTACTGTTGGTGTTACTAATGTTGGTGTTACAACTGTTGGTGTTACAACTGTTGGTGTAACTACTGTTGGTGTTACTACTGTTGTTGTTACTACTGTTGGTGTTACTACTGTTGACGTTACTACTTTTGGTGTTACTAGTGTTGGTGTTACTACTGTTGACGTTACTACTGTTGGTGTTACTACTGTTGGTTTTACTACTTTTGACGTTACCACTGTTGGTGTTACTACTGTTGGTGTTATTACTGTTGGCGTTACTACTGTTGGTGTTACTACTTTTGACGGGACTACTGTTGGTGTAACTACTGTTGGTATTTCTACTGTTGACGTTACTACTTTTGGTGAAACTACTGTTGGTGTTACTATTGTTGGTGTTACTAATGTGATGTTACTATTGTAGGTGTTACTAGTGTAGTTGTAAATTCTTTTATTGTTACTACTGTATGTGTTACTACTGTTGGTGTTACTACTGTAGGTGTTACTACTGTAGGTGTTACTGCTGACGATGTTACTACTGTAGGTGTTACTACGGTCGGTGTTACTACTGTTGGTGTTACTACTGTTGGTTTTACTACTGTTGATGTAACTACTGTTGGTGTTACTAATGTTGGTGTTACTACTGTTGACGTTACTACTGTTGGTGTTACTACTGTTGATGTGACTACTTTTGGTGTAACTACTGCTTGTGTTACTATTGTTTGTGTTACTATTGTATGTGTTAATACTGTTGGTGTTACTATTGTTGACGTTACTACTGTTGACGTTACTACTGTTGGAGTTATTACTGTTGGTGTTACTATTGTTGAGCTTACTACTGTTGGTGTTACTACTGTTGGTGTTACTACTGTATGTGCTACTACTGTTGGTGTTACTAATGTTGTGTTTCTGCTAATGGCGTTAATGCTGTTGACGTTACTGCTGGTGTTGTTACTAATGTTGGTGTTACTACTTTTGACGTTATTACTGTTCGTGTTGCTAATGTTATTGTTACTACTCGTGAGGTTGTTACTGTTTGTGTAACTACTGTTAGTGTTACTAATGTTGGTGTTACTACTGTTGGTGTTACAACTGTTGGTGTAACTACTGTTGGTTTTACTACTGTTGGTGTTACTACTTTTGACTTTACTACTATTGGTGTTACTACTGTTGGTGTTACCACTATTAATGTTACTACTGTTGGTGTTAGTAGTGTTGGTGCTAATACTGTTTGTGTTACTTCTGCTTATGTTACTACTGTTGGTGTTACTACTGTTGACGTTACTGCTGTTGGTGTTACCACTGTTGGCGTTACTACTTTTGACTTAACTGCTGTTGGTGTTACCGCTATTGGTGTTACTACTGTTGATTTACTACTGTTGGTGCTAATACTGTTGGTAATACTACTGTTGGTGTTACTACTGTTGGTGTTACTACTGTTGGTGTTACTACTGTTGGTGTTAGTACTGTTGGTGTTACTACTGGTGGTGTTACTACTGTTGGTGTTACTACTGTTGGTGTTACTACTGTTGGTGCTACTACTCTTGGTGTTATCGCTGTTGGTGTTACTACTGTTGGTGTTACTACTGCTGGTGTTACCACTTTTGGTGTTACTAAAGTTGGTGTTTATACCGTTGGTGTTACTACTGTTTTCGTTACAACTGTTGGTGTTACCACTGTTGGTGTGACTACTGTTGGTTTTACTACTGTTGGCTTTACCACTGTTGGTTTTCCTGCTCTTGTTGTTAGTACTGTTGGTGTTACTACCGTTGGTGTTACTACTTTTGGTCTTATTTCTGTTGGTCTTACTACTGTTGGTGTTACTACTGGTGGTGTTACTACTGTTGGTGTTACTACTGTTGACGTTATTGCTGTTAGTGTTACCACTGTTGGTTTTACTACTTTTGACTTTACTACTGTTGGTGTTAGTACTGTTGGTGTGATTACTGTTGGTGTTACTAGTGTTGGTGTTACTACTGTAGGTGTTACTACTGTTCGTGTTACGACTGTTGATGTTACTACTGCTGGTGTTACTACTTAGGGCGTGACTACAGTTGGTGTTGCTAATGTAGGCGTTACTACTTTTGGTGTTACTACAGTTGGCGTTAACACTGTAGGTGTTACTAATGTTGATGATACTACTGTTGGTGTTACTGCTTTAGGTGTTATTAGGTTTGGAGTTACTACTGTTGGTGTTACTACTGTAGGTGTTACTACTGTTGGTGTTACTACTGTTGGTAGTACTACCGTCGGTGTTACCATTGTCGGTGTTACTACTGTTGGAGTTACTACTGTCGGTGTTACTACTGTTGGTGTTACTACTGTCGGTGTTACTACTGTCGGTGTTACTACAGTTGGCGTTAACACTGTAGGTGTTACTAATGTTGATGATACTACTGTTGGTGTTACTGCTTTAGGTGTTATTAGGTTTGGAGTTACAACTGTTGGTGTTACTACTGTTGGTGTTACTACTGTTGGTGTTACTACAGTTGGCGTTAACACTGTAGGTGTTACTAATGTTGATGATACTACTGTTGGTGTTACTGCTTTAGGTGTTATTAGGTTTGGAGTTACAGCTGTTGGTGTTACTACTGTTGGTGTTACAACTGTTGGAGTTACTACTGTCGGTGTTACTACTGTAGGTGTTACTACTGTCGGTGTTACTACTGTTGGTGTTACAACTGTTGGTGTTACTACTGTTGGTGTTACTACTGTTGGTGTTACTACCGTTGGTTTACTACTTTAGGTGTTACTACTGTTGGTGTTACTACTGTTGGTGTTACTACTGTTGGTGTTACAACTGTTGGTGTTACTACTGTTGGTGTTACTACTGTTGGTGCTACTACTGTTGGTGTTATCGCTGTTGGTGTTACTACTGTTCGTGTTACTACTGCTGGTGTTACCACTTTTGGTGTTACTAAAGTTGGTGCTTCTACCATTGGTGTTACTACTGTTGGTGTTACTACTGTTGGTGTTACTACTGTAGGTGTTACTACTGTTAGTGTTACTATTGTTGGCGTTACTACGGTTGGTGTTACTAGTCTTGGTGTTACTACTGTTGGTGTTATTACTGTTGGTCTTACTAGTGTAGGTGTTACTACTGTTGGTGTTACTAATGTTGGTTTTACTAGTGTTGGTGTTACTACTGCTGGCGTTACTACTATTGGTATTATTAATGTTGGTGGTACTACTGTTGGTGCTACTACTTTTGGTGTTACTAATGTTGGTGTTACTACTGTTGGTGCTACTACTGTAGCTGTTACTAGAGTTGGTGTTGCTATTGTTGGCGTAACTACTGTTGGTGTTACTACTGTTGGTGTTACTACTCTTGGTGTTGCAACTGTTGGCGTTACTACTGTTGGTGTTGCGACTGTTGGCGTTACTACTGTTGGTGGTACTACTGTTGGCGTTACTACTGTTGGTGTTACTTATATTGGCGTTACTACTGTTGGTGTTACTACTGTTGACGTTACCACTGTTGGTGTTACTAATGTTGGTGTTACTACTGTTGGTGTTACGACTGTAGGTGTTACTGCTGTTGGCGTTAGTACTGTTGGTATTGCAAATCTAGGTGTTACCACTGTTGGTGTTACTACTGTTAGAGTTACTACTGATGGTGTTACTACTGCTGTGTTACTACTGTTGGTGTTACAACTGTTGGTGTTGCTGATGTTGACGTTACTACTGTTGGTGTTACTACTGTTGGTATTACTACTGTTGGTGTTACTACTGTTGGTGTTACTTCTGTTGGTATTACTAATGTTGACGTTACTACTGTTGGTGTTACTAATGTTGGTGTTAGTACTGTTGACGTTACTACTGTTGGTGTTACGATTGTTGGTTTTACTACTTTTGACGTTACTACTGTTGTTGTTGCTAATGTTATTGTTACTACTCGTGATGTTTTTACTGTTGGTGTTACTACTGTTGGTGTTACTACTGTTGGTGTTACTAATGTTGGTGTTACTACTGTTGGTGTTACATCTGTTGGTGTAACTACTGTTGGTATTACTAATGTTGACGTTACTACTGTTGGTGTTTCTACTGATGGCGTTACTGTTGTTGACGTTACTGCTGGTGGTGTTACTCATGTTGGTGATACTACTTTTGACGTTATTACTGTTGGTGTTGCTAATGTTATTGTTACTACTCGTGATGTGGTTACTGTTGGTGTTACTACTGTTGGTGTTTTTACTGTTGGTGTTACTAATGTTGGTGTTACAACTGTTGGTGTTACAACTGTTGGTGTAACTACTGTTGGTGTTACTACTGTTGTTGTTACTACTGTTGGTGTTACTACTGTTGACGTTACTACTTTTGGTGTTACTAGTGTTGGTGTTACTACTGTTGACGTTACTACTGTTGGCGTTACTACTGTTGGTGTTACTACTTTTGACGGGACTACTGTTGGTGTAACTACTGTTGGTATTTCTACTGTTGACGTTACTACTTTTGGTGAAACTACTGTTGGTGTTACTATTGTTGGTGTTACTAATGTGATGTTACTATTGTAGGTGTTACTAGTGTAGTTGTAAATTCTTTTATTGTTACTACTGTATGTGTTACTACTGTTGGTGTTACTACTGTAGGTGTTACTACTGTAGGTGTTGCTGCTGACGATGTTACTACTGTAGGTGTTACTACGGTCGGTGTTACTACTGTTGGTGTTACTACTGGTGGTGTTACTACTGTTGATGTAACTACTGTTGGTGTTACTAATGTTGGTTTAACTACTTTTGTAGTTGCTACTGTTTTTGTTACTGCTGTTGGTGTGACTACTGTTGGTGTTACCACTGTAGGTGTAACTACTGTTGGTGTTGCTGATGTTGGTGTTACTGATGTAGGTGTTACTACTGTTGGTGTTACTACTGTTGGTGTTACTACTTTTAACGTTACTACTGTTGGTGTTACTACTGTTGGTGTTACTACTTTTGATGGGACTACTGTTGGTGTTACCACTGTTGGTGTTACCACTGCTGGTGTTACTACTGTTGATGTGACTACCTTTGGTGTAACTACTGTTGGTGTTACTATTGTTTGTGTTACTATTGTATGTGTTAATACTGTTGGTGTTACTATTGTTGACGTTACTACTGTTGACGTTACTACTGTTGGAGTTATTACTGTTGGTGTTAGTATTGTTGAGGTTACTACTGTTGGTGTTACTACTGTTGGTGTTACTACTGTATGTGTTACTACTGTTGGTGTTACTAATGTTGTGTTTCTGCTAATGGCGTTACTGCTGTTGACGTTACTGCTGGTGGTGTTACTAATGTTGGTGTTACTACTTTTGACGTTATTACTGTTCGTGTTGCTAATGTTATTGTTACTACTCGTGAGGTTGTTACTGTTTGTGTTACTACTGTTAGTGTTACTAATGTTGGTGTTACTACTGTTGGTGTTACAACTGTTGGTGTAACTACTGTTGGTTTTACTACTGTTGGTGTTACTACTGTCGGTGTTACTACTGTTGACGTTACTACTGTTGGTGTTACTTGTGTTGGTGCTACTACTGTTGACGTTACTACTGTTGGTTTTACTACTGTTGGTTTTACTACTTTTGACGTTACTACTGTTGCTGTTAATACTGTTGGTATTACTACTGTTGACGGGACTACTGTTGGTGTAACTACTGCTGGTGTTACTACTCTTGACGTTACTACTTTTGTTGAAACTAGTGTTGGTTATATTATTGTTGGTGTTACTACTGCTGGTTTTACTACTGTTGGTGTTACTACTGTTGCTGTTACTACTGTTGACGTTACTACTGTTGGTGTTACTACTGTCGGTGTTACTACTGTTTGGATTACTACTGTTGTGTTACTACTGTTGGTGTTACCACTGTTGGTGTTACTACTGTTGGTGTTACTACTGTTGGTGTTACTAATGTTGATGTAACTACTGTTGGTGTTTCTAATGTTGGTGTTACTACTGTTGGTGTTACTACTGTTGGTGTTAGTGCTGTTGGTGTTGCTGATGTTGGTGTTACTGATGTAGGTGTTACTACTGTTGGTGTTACTACTGTTGACGTTACTACTGTTGGTGTAACTACTGTTGGTGTAACTACTGGTGGTGTCACTACACTAGGTGTTACTACTGTTGGTGTTTTTACTGTTGGTGTTACTAAAGTTGGTGTTACAACTGTTGGTGTTACAACTGTTGGTGTAACTACTGTTGGTGTTACTACTGTTGTTGTTACTACTGTTGGTGTTACTACTGTCGACGTTACTACTTTTGGTGTTACTAGTGTTGGTGTTACTACTGTTGACGTTACTACTCTTGGTGTTACTAGTGTTGGTGTTACTACTGTTGACGTTACTACTGTTGGTGTTACTACTGTTGGTTTTACTACTTTTGACGTTACCACTGTTGGTATTACTACTGTTGGTGTTATTACTGTTTGCGTTACTACTGTTGGTGTTACTACTTTTGACGTTACTACTTTTGGTGTTACTAGTGTTGGTGTTACTACTGTTGACGTTACTACTGTTGGTGTTACTACTGTTGGTTTTACTACTTTTGACGTTACCACTGTTGGTATTACTACTGTTGGTGTTATTACTGTTGGCGTTACTACTGTTGGTGTTACTACTTTTGACGGGACTACTGTTGGTGTAACTACTGTTGGTATTTCTACTGTTGACGTTACTACTTTTTGTGAAACTACTGTTGGTGTTACTATTGTTGGTGTTACTAATGTGATGTTACTATTATAGGTGTTACTCGTGTAGTTGTCAATTCTGTTATTGTTACTACTGTATGTGTTACTACTGTTGGTGTTTCTACTGTAGGTGTTACTGCTGACGATGTTACTACTGTAGGTGTTACTACGGTCGGTGTTACTACTGTTGGTGTTACTACTGTTGGTGTTACTACTGTTGATGTAACTACTGTTGGTGTTACTAATGTTGGTTTAACTACTTTTGTAGTTGCTACTGTTTTTGTTACTGCTGTTGGTGTGACTACTGTTCGTGTTACCACTGTAGGTGTAACTACTGTTGGTGTTGCTGATGTTGGTGTTACTGATGTAGGTGTTACTACTGTTGGTGTTTCTACTGTTGGTGTTACTACTTTTGACGTTACTACTGTTGGTGTTACTACTGTTGGTGTTACTACTGTTGACGTTACTACTGTTGGTGTTACTACTGTTGGTGTTACTACTTTTGACGGGACTACTGTTGGTGTTACCACTGTTGGTGTTACCACTGCTGGTGTTACTACTGTTGATGTGACTACTTTTGGTGTAACTACTGTTGGTGTTACTATTGTTTGTGTTACTATTGTATGTGTTAATACTGTTGGTGTTACTATTGTTGATGTTACTACTGTTGACGTTACTACTGTTGGAGTTATTACTGTTGGTGTTACTATTGTTGAGCTTACTACTGTTGGTGTTACTACTGTTGGTGTTACTACTGTATGTGTTACTACTGCGTGTGTTACTAATGTTGTGTTTCTGCTAATGGCGTTAATGCTGTTGACGTTACTGCTGGTGGTGTTACTAATGTTGGTGTTACTACTTTTGACGTTATTACTGTTCGTGTTGCTAATGTTATTGTTACTACTCGTGAGGTTGTTACTGTTTGTGTTACTACTGTTAGTGTTACTAATGTTGGTGTTACTACTGTTGGTGTTACAACTGTTGGTGTAACTACTGTTTGTTTTACTACTGTTGGTGTTACTACTGTTGGTGTTACTACTGTTGACGTTACTACTGTTGGTGTTACTTGTGTTGGTGCTACTACTGTTGACGTTACTACTGTTGGTGTTACTACTGTTGGTTTTACTACTTTTGACGTTACTACTGTTGCTGTTAATACTGTTGGTATTACTACTGTTGACGGGACTACTGTTGGTGTAACTACTGTTGGTGTTACTACTCTTGACGTTACTACTTTTGTTGAAACTAGTGTTGGTTATATAATTGTTGGTGTTACTACTGCTGGTTTTACTACTGTTGGTGTTACTACTGTTGCTGTTACTACTGTTGACGTTACTACTGTTGGTGTTACTACTGTCGGTGTTACTACTGTTTGGATTACTACTGTTGTGTTACTACTGTTGGTGTTACCACTGTTGGTGTTACTACTGTTGGTGTTACTACTGTTGGTGTTCGTAAATGTTGATGTAACTACTGTTGGTGTTTCTAATGTTGGTGTTACTACTGTTGGTGTTACTACTGTTGGTGTTACTGCTGTTGGTGTTGCTGATGTTGGTGTTACTGATGTAGGTGTTACTACTGTTGGTGTTACTACTGTTGACGTTACTACTGTTGGTGTAACTACTGTTGGTGTAACTACTGGTGGTGTCACTACACTAGGTGTTACTACTGTTGGTGTTACTACTGTTGGTGCTACTACTGTTGGTGTTACTACTGTTGTTGTTACTACTGTTGGTGTTACTACTGTTGGTGTTACTACTGTTGGTGTTACTGCTGATGGTGTTACTACTGGTGGTTATACTACTGTTGGTGTTACCACTGTTGGTGTACTATTGTTGCTGTTAAAACTGTTGGTGTTACTACTGTTGGTGTTACCACTATTGGTGTTACTACTGTTGGTGTTACTACTGTTGGTGCTAGTACTGTTGGTGTTACCACTGTTGGTGTTACTACTGTTGGTGTTACTACTGTTGACGTTACTGCTGTTGGTGTTACCACTGTTGGTTTTACTACTTTTGACTTTACTGCTGTTGGTGTTAGTACTGTTGGTGCTACTTCTGTTGGTGTTACTGCTGTTGACGTTACTGCTGTTGGTGTTACCACTGTTGGTGTTACTACTTTTGACTTTACTACTGTTGGTGTTACTACTGTTGGTGTTACCACTATTAATGTTACTACTGTTGGTGTTACTAGTGTTGGTGCTAATACTGTTGGTGTTACTACTGCTTATGTTACTACTGTTGGTGTTACTACTGTTGACGTTACTGCTGTTGGTGTTACCACTGTTGGCGTTACTACTTTTGACTTTACTGCTGTTGGTGTTACCGCTATTGGTGTTACTACTGTTGGTGTTACTACTGTTGGTGCTAATACTGTTGGTAATACTACTGTTGGTGTTACTACTGTTGGTATTACTACTGTTGGTGTTACTACTGTTGGTGTTACTACTGTTGGTGTTACTACTGTTGGTGTTACTACTGGTGGTGTTACTACTGTTGGTGTTGCTACTGTTGGTGTTACAACTGTTGGTGTTACTACTGTTGGTGTTACTACTGTTGGTGCTACTACTGTTGGTGTTATCGCTGTTGGTGTTACTACTGTTGGTGTTACTACTGCTGGTGTTACCACTTTTGGTGTTACTAAAGTTGGTATTTCTACCGTTGGTGTTACTACTGTTTTCGTTACAACTGTTGGTGTTACCACTGTTGGTGTTACTACTGTTGGTTTTACTACTGTTGGCTTTACCACTGTTTGTTTTCCTGCTCTTGTAGTTAGTACTGTTGGTGTTACTACCGTTGGTGTTACTACTTTTGGTCTTATTACTGTTGGTCTTACTACTGTTGGTGTTACTACTGGTGGTGTTACTACTGTTGGTGTTACTACTGTTGACGTTATTGCTGTTAGTGTTACCACTGTTGGTGTTACTACTTTTGACTTTACTACTGTTGGTGTTAGTACTCTTGGTGTTATTACTGTTGGTATTACTAGTGTTGGTGTTACTACAGTAGGTGTTACTACTGTTCGTGTTACGACTGTTGATGTTACTACTGCTAGTGTTACTACTGTGGGCGTTACTACAGTTGGTGTTGCTAATGTAGGCGTTACTACTGTTGGTGTTACTACAGTTGGCGTTAACACTGTAGGTGTTACTAATGTTGATGATACTACTGTTGGTGTTACTACTTTAGGTGTTACTAGTGTTGGAGTTACTACTGTTGGTGTTACTACTGTAGGTGTTACTACTATTGGTGTTACTACTGTTGGTGTTACTACTGTTGGTAGTACTACCGTCGGTGTTACCATTGTCGGTGTTACTACTGTTGGAGTTACTAATGTCGGTGTTACTACTGTTGGTGTTACAACTGTTGGTGTTACTACTGTTGGTGTTACTACTGTTGGTGTTACTACTGTTGGTTTACTGCTTTAGGTGTTACTACTGTTGGTGTTACTACTGTTGGTGTTACTACTGTTGGTGTTACTACTGTTGGTGTTACAACTGTTGGTGTTACTACTGTTGGTGTTACTACTGTTGGTGCTACTACTGTTGGTGTTATCGCTGTTGGTGTTACTACTGTTGGTGTTACTACTGCTGGTGTTACCACTTTTGGTGTTACTACTGTTGGTGTTACTACTGTTAGTGTTACTACTGTTGGCGTTACTACTGTTGGTGTTACTACTGTAGGTGTTACCACTGTTGGTGTTACTACTGTTGGTGTTACTACTGTTAGTGTTACTACTGCTGGCGTTACTACTGTTGGTGTTACTAGTCTTGGTGTTACTACTGTTGGTGTTATTACTGTTGGTCTTACTAATGTAGGTGTTACTACTGTTGGTGTTACTACTGTTGGTGTTACTAATGTTGGTGTTACTACTGTTAGTGTTACTAGTGTTGGTGTTACTACTGCTGGCGTTACTACTATTGGTATTATTAATGTTGGTGGTACTACTGTTGGTGCTACTACTTTTGGTGTTACTAATGTTGGTGTTACTACTGTTGGTGCTACTACTGTAGCTGTTACTAGAGTTGGTGTTACTACTGTTGGCGTTACTACTGTTTGTGTTACTACTGTTGGTGTTACTACTCTTGGTGTTGCGACTGTTGGTGTTACTACTGTTGGTGGTACTACTGTTGGTGTTATTACTGTTGGCGTTACTACTGTTGGTGTTACTACTTTTGACGGGACTACTGTTGGTGTAACTACTGTTGGTGTTTCTAGTGTTGACGTTACTACTTTTGGTGAAACTACTGTTGGTGTTACTATTGTTGGTATTACTAATGTGATGTTACTATTGTAGGTGTTACTACTGTAGGTGTTACTGCTGACGGTGTTACTACTGTAGGTGTTACTACGGTCGGTGTTACTACTGTTGGTGTTACTACTGTAGGTGTTACTACTGTTGATGTAACTACTGTTGGTGTTACTAATGTTGGTGTAACTACTTTTGTAGATGCTACTGTTGTTGTTACTGCTGTTGGTGTGACTACTGTTGGTGTTACCACTGTAGGTGTAACTACTGTTGGTGTTGCTGATGTTGGTGTTACTGATGTAGGTGTTACTACTGTTGTTGTTACTACTGTTGGTGTTACTACTGTTGACGTTACTACTGTTGGTGTTACTACTGTTGGTGTTACTACTTTTGACGGCACTACTGTTGGTGTTACCACTGTTGGTGTTACCACTGTTGGTGTTACTACTGTTGATGTTACTACTTTTGTTGTAACTACTGTTGGTGTTACTATTGTTTGTGTTACTATTGTATGTGTTAATACTGTTGGTGTTACTATTGTTGAGGTTACTACTGTTGACGTTACTACTGTTGGAGTTATTACTGTTGGTGTTACTATTGTTGAGGTTACTACTGTTGGTGTTACTACTGTTGGTGTTACTACTGTATGTGTTACTACTGTTAGTGTTACTAATGTTGTGTTTCTGCTGATGGCGTTACTGCTGTTGACGTTACTGCTGGTGGTGTTAGTATTGTTGGTGTTACTACTTTTGACGTTATTACTGTTGGTGTTGCTAATGCTATTGTTACTACTCGTGATGTTGTTACTGTTTGTGTTACTACTGTTGGTGTTACTAATGTTGGTGTTACTACTGTTGGTGTTACAACTGTTGGTGTAACTACTGTTGGTTTTACTACTGTTGGTTTTACTACTGTTGGTGTTACTACTGTTGACGTTACTACTGTTGGTGTTACTAGTGTTGGTGCTACTACTGTTGACGTTACTACTGTTGGTGTTACTACTGTTGGTTTTACTACTTTTGACGTTACTACTGTTGATGTTAATACTGTTAGTATTACTACTGTTGACGGGACTACTGTTGGTGTAACTACTGTTGGTGTTACTACTGTTGACGTTACTACTCTTGGTGCTACTACAGTTGGTGTTACTACTGTTGGTGCTACTACTCTTGGTGTTATCGCTGTTGGTGTTACTACTGTTGGTGTTACTACTGCTGGTGTTACCACTTTTGGTGTTACTAAAGTTGGTGTTTATACCGTTGGTGTTACTACTGTTTTCGTTACAACTGTTGGTGTTACCACTGTTGGTGTGACTACTGTTGGTTTTACTACTGTTGGCTTTACCACTGTTGGTTTTCCTGCTCTTGTTGTTAGTACTGTTGGTGTTACTACCGTTGGTATTACTACTTTTGGTCTTATTACTGTTGGTCTTACTACTGTTGGTGTTACTACTGGTGGTGTTACTACTGTTGGTGTTACTACTGTTGACGTTATTGCTGTTAGTGTTACCACTGTTGGTTTTACTACTTTTGACTTTACTACTGTTGGTGTTAGTACTGTTGGTGTGATTACTGTTGGTGTTACTAGTGTTGGTGTTACTACTGTAGGTGTTACTACTGTTCGTGTTACGACTGTTGATGTTACTACTGCTGGTGTTACTACTTAGGGCGTTACTACAGTTGGTGTTGCTAATGTAGGCGTTACTACTGTTGGTGTTACTACAGTTGGCGTTAACACTGTAGGTGTTACTAATGTTGATGATACTACTGTTGGTGTTACTGCTTTAGGTGTTATTAGGTTTGGAGTTACTACTGCTGGTGTTACTACTGCAGGTGTTACTACTGTTGGTGTTACTACTGTTGGTGTTACTACTGTTGGTGTTACTACTGTAGGTGTTACTACTGTAGGTGTTACTACTGTTGGTGTTACTGCTTTAGGTGTTATTAGGTTTGGAGTTACTACTGTTGGTGTTACTACTGTTGGTGTTACTACTGTTGGTGTTACTACTGTAGGTGTTACTACTGTTGGTGTTACTACTGTTGGTGTTACTACTGTTGGTAGTACTACCGTCGGTGTTACCATTGTCGGTGTTACTACTGTTGGAGTTACTACTGTCGGTGTTACTACTGTTGGTGTTACAACTGTTGGTGTTACTACTGTTGGTGTTACTACTGTTGGTGTTACTACTGTTGGTTTTCTACTTTAGGTGTTACTACTGTTGGTGTTACTACTGTTGGTGTTACTACTGTTGGTGTTACAACTGTTGGTGTTACTACTGTTGGTGTTACTACTGTTGGTGCTACTACTGTTGGTGTTATCGCTGTTGGTGTTACTACTGTTGGTGTTACTACTGCTGGTGTTACCACTTTTGGTGTTACTAAAGTTGGTGCTTCTACCATTGGTGTTACTACTGTTGGTGTTACTACTCTTGGTGTTACTACTGTAGGTGTTACCACTGTTGGTGTTGCTACTGTTGGTGTTACTACTGTTAGTGTTACTATTGTTGGCGTTACTACGGTTGGTGTTACTAGTCTTGGGGTTACTACTGTTGGTGTTATTACTGTTGGTCTTACTAGTGTAGGTGTTACTACTGTTGGTGTTACTAATGTTGGTTTTACTAGTGTTGGTGTTACTACTGCTGGCGTTACTACTATTGGTATTATTAATGTTGGTGGTACTACTGTTGGTGCTACTACTTTTGGTGTTACTAATGTTGGTGTTACTACTGTTGGTGCTACTACTGTAGCTGTTACTAGAGTTGGTGTTGCTATTGTTGGCGTTACTACTGTTGGTGTTACTACTGTTGGTGTTACTACTCTTGGTGTTGGGGCTGTTGGTGTTACTACTCTTGGTGTTGCGACTGTTGGTGTTACTACTGTTGGTGTTACTACTGTTGGTGGTACTACTGTTGGCGTTACTACTGTTGGTGTTACTTATATTGGCGTTACTACTGTTGGTGTTACTACTGTTGACGTTACCACTGTTGGTGTTACTAATGTTGGTGTTACTACTGTTGGTGTTACGACTGTAGGTGTTACTGCTGTTGGCGTTAGTACTGTTGGTATTGCTAATCTAGGTGTTACCACTGTTGGTGTTACTACTGTTAGAGTTACTACTGATGGTGTTACTACTGCTGTGTTACTACTGTTGGTGTTACAACTGTTGGTGTTGCTGATGTTGACGTTACTACTGTTGGTGTTACTACTGTTGGTATTACTACTGTTGGTGTTACTACTGTTGGTGTTACTTCTGTTGGTATTACTAATGTTGACGTTACTACTGTTGGTGTTACTAATGTTGGTGTTAGTACTGTTGACGTTACTACTGTTGGTGTTACGATTGTTGGTTTTACTACTTTTGACGTTACTACTGTTGTTGTTGCTAATGTTATTTTTACTACTCGTGATGTTTTTACTGTTGGTGTTACTACTGTTGGTGTTACTACTGTTGGTGTTACTAATGTTGGTGTTACTACTGTTGGTGTTACATCTGTTGGTGTAACTACTGTTGGTATTACTAATGTTGACGTTACTACTGTTGGTGTTTCTACTGATGGCGTTACTGCTGTTGACGTTACTGCTGGTGGTGTTACTCATGTTGGTGATACTACTTTTGACGTTATTACTGTTGGTGTTGCTAATGTTATTGTTACTACTCGTGATGTTGTTACTGTTGGTGTTACTACTGTTGGTGTTTTTACTGTTGGTGTTACTAATGTTGGTGTTACAACTGTTGGTGTTACAACTGTTGGTGTAACTACTGTTGGTGTTACTACTGTTGTTGTTACTACTGTTGGTGTTACTACTGTTGACGTTACTACTTTTGGTGTTACTAGTGTTGGTGTTACTACTGTTGACGTTACTACTGTTGGTGTTACTACTGTTGGTTTTACTACTTTTGACGTTACTACTGTTGGTGTTACTACTGTTGGTGTTATTACTGTTGGCGTTACTACTGTTGGTGTTACTACTTTTGACGGGACTACTGTTGGTGTAACTACTGTTGGTATTTCTACTGTTGACGTTACTACTTTTGGTGAAACTACTGTTGGTGTTACTATTGTTGGTGTTACTAATGTGATGTTACTATTGTAGGTGTTACTAGTGTAGTTTTAAATTCTTTTATTGTTACTACTGTATGTGTTACTACTGTTGGTGTTACTACTGTAGGTGTTACTACTGTAGGTGTTGCTGCTGACGATGTTACTACTGTAGGTGTTACTACGGTCGGTGTTACTACTGTTGGTGTTACTACTGTTGGTGTAACTACTGTTGATGTAACTACTGTTGGTGTTACTAATGTTGGTTTAACTACTTTTGTAGTTGCTACTGTTTTTGTTACTGCTGTTGGTGTGACTACTGTTGGTGTTACCACTGTAGGTGTAACTACTGTTGGTGTTGCTGATGTTGGTGTTACTGATTTAGGTGTTACTACTGTTGGTGCTACTACTGTTGGTGTTACTACTTTTAACGTTACTACTGTTGGTGTTACTACTGTTGGTGTTACTACTTTTGACGGGACTACTGTTGGTGTTACCACTGTTGGTGTTACCACTGCTGGTGTTACTACTGTTGATGTGACTACCTTTGGTGTAACTACTGTTGGTGTTACTATTGTTTGTGTTACTATTGTATGTGTTAATACTGTTGGTGTTACTATTGTTGACGTTACTACTGTTGACGTTACTACTGTTGGAGTTATTACTGTTGGTGTTAGTATTGTTGAGGTTACTACTGTTGGTGTTACTACTGTTGGTGTTACTACTGTATGTGTTACTACTGTTGGTGTTACTAATGTTGTGTTTCTGCTAATGGCGTTACTGCTGTTGACGTTACTGCTGGTGGTGTTACTAATGTTGGTGTTACTACTTTTGACGTTATTACTGTTCGTGTTGCTAATGTTATTGTTACTACTCGTGAGGTTGTTACTGTTTGTGTTACTACTGTTAGTGTTATTAATGTTGGTGTTACTACTGTTGGTGTTACAACTGTTGTTGTAACTACTGTTGGTTTTACTACTGTTGGTGTTACTACTGTCGGTGTTACTACTGTTGACGTTACTACTGTTGGTGTTACTTGTGTTGGTGCTACTACTGTTGACGTTACTACTGTTGGTTTTACTACGGTTGGTTTTACTACTTTTGACGTTACTACTGTTGCTGTTAATACTGTTGGTATTACTACTGTTGACGGGACTACTGTTGGTGTAACTACTGCTGGTGTTACTACTCTTGACGTTACTACTTTTGTTGAAACTAGTGTTGGTTATATTATTGTTGGTGTTACTACTGCTGGTTTTACTACTGTTGGTGTTACTACTGTTGCTGTTACTACTGTTGACGTTACTACTGTTGGTGTTACTACTGTCGGTGTTACTACTGTTTGGATTGCTACTGTTGTGTTACTACTGTTGGTGTTACCACTGTTGGTTTTACTACTGTTGGTGTTACTACTGTTGGTGTTACTAATGTTGATGTAACTACTGTTGGTGTTTCTAATGTTGGTGTTACTACTGTTGGTGTTACTACTGTTGGTGTTAGTGCTGTTGGTGTTGCTGATGTTGGTGTTACAGATGTAGGTGTTACTACTGTTGGTGTTACTACTGTTGACGTTACTACTGTTGGTGTAACTACTGTTCGTGTAACTACTGGTGGTGTCACTACACTAGGTGTTACTACTGTTGGTGTTTTTACTGTTGGTGTTACTAATGTTGGTGTTACAACTGTTGGTGTTAGAACTGTTGGTGTAACTACTGTTGGTGTTACTACTGTTGTTGTTACTACTGTTGGTTTTACTACTGTCGACGTTACTACTTTTGGTGTTACTAGTGTTGCTGTTACTACTGTTGACGTTACTACTGTTGGTGTTACTACTGTTGGTTTTACTACTGTTGGTGTTATTACTGTTGGCGTTACTACTGTTGGTGTTACTACTTTTGACGGGACTACTGTTGGTGTAACTACTGTTGGTATTTCTACTGTTGACGTTACTACTTTTTGTGAAACTACTGTTGGTGTTACTATTGTTGGTGTTACTAATGTGATGTTACTATTGTAGGTGTTACTCGTGTAGTTGTAAATTCTGTTATTGTTACTACTGTATGTGTTACTACTGTTGGTGTTTCTACTGTAGGTGTTACTACTGTAGGTGTTACTGCTGACGATGTTACTACTGTAGGTGTTACTACGGTCGGTGTTACTACTGTTGGTGTTACTACTGTTGGTGTTACTACTGTTCGTGTTACCACTGTAGGTGTAACTACTGTTGGTGTTGCTGATGTTGGTGTTACTGATGTAGGTGTTACTACTGTTGGTGTTACTACTGTTGGTGTTACTACTTTTGACGTTACTACTGTTGGTGTTACTACTGTTGGTGTTACTACTGTTGACGTTACTACTGTTGGTGTTACTACTGTTGGTGTTACTACTTTTGACGGGACTACTGTTGGTGTTACCACTGTTGGTGTTACCACTGCTGGTGTTACTACTGTTGATGTGACTACTTTTGGTGTAACTACTGTTGGTGTTACTATTGTTTGTGTTACTATTGTATGTGTTAATACTGTTGGTGTTACTATTGTTGACGTTACTACTGTTGACGTTACTACTGTTGGAGTTATTACTGTTGGTGTTACTATTGTTGAGCTTACTACTGTTGGTGTTACTACTGTTGGTGTTACTACTGTATGTGTTACTACTGTGTGTGTTACTAATGTTGTGTTTCTGCTAATGGCGTTAATGCTGTTAACGTTACTACTGTTGGTGTTACTACTGTTGGTGTTACTACTTTTGACGGGACTACTGTTGGTGTTACCACTGTTGGTGTTACCACTGCTGGTGTTACTACTGTTGATGTGACTACCTTTGGTGTAACTACTGTTGGTGTTACTATTGTTTGTGTTACTATTGTATGTGTTAATACTGTTGGTGTTACTATTGTTGACGTTACTACTGTTGACGTTACTACTGTTGGAGTTATTACTGTTGGTGTTAGTATTGTTGAGGTTACTACTGTTGGTGTTACTACTGTTGGTGTTACTACTGTATGTGTTACTACTGTTGGTGTTACTAATGTTGTGTTTCTGCTAATGGCGTTACTGCTGTTGACGTTACTGCTGGTGGTGTTACTAATGTTGGTGTTACTACTTTTGACGTTATTACTGTTCGTGTTGCTAATGTTATTGTTACTACTCGTGAGGTTGTTACTGTTTGTGTTACTACTGTTAGTGTTATTAATGTTGGTGTTACTACTGTTGGTGTTACAACTGTTGGTGTAACTACTGTTGATTTACTACTGTTGGTGTTACTACTGTCGGTGTTACTACTGTTGACGTTACTACTGTTGGTGTTACTTGTGTTGGTGCTACTACTGTTGACGTTACTACTGTTGGTTTTACTACTGTTGGTTTTACTACTTTTGACGTTACTACTGTTGCTGTTAATACTGTTGGTATTACTACTGTTGACGGGACTACTGTTGGTGTAACTACTGCTGGTGTTACTACTCTTGACGTTACTACTTTTGTTGAAACTAGTGTTGGTTATATTATTGTTGGTGTTACTACTGCTGGTTTTACTACTGTTGGTGTTACTACTGTTGCTGTTACTACTGTTGACGTTACTACTGTTGGTGTTACTACTGTCGGTGTTACTACTGTTAGGATTACTACTGTTGTGTTACTACTGTTGGTGTTACCACTGTTGGTTTTACTACTGTTGGTGTTACTACTGTTGGTGTTACTAATGTTGATGTAACTACTGTTGGTGTTTCTAATGTTGGTGTTACTACTGTTGGTGTTACTACTGTTGGTGTTAGTGCTGTTGGTGTTGCTGATGTTGGTGTTACTGATGTAGGTGTTACTACTGTTGGTGTTACTACTGTTGACGTTACTACTGTTGGTGTAACTACTGTTGGTGTAACTACTGGTGGTGTCACTACACTAGGTGTTACTACTGTTGGTGTTTTTACTGTTGGTGTTACTAATGTTGGTGTTACAACTGTTGGTGTTACAACTGTTGGTGTAACTACTGTTGGTGTTACTACTGTTGTTGTTACTACTGTTGGTGTTACTACTGTCGACGTTACTACTTTTGGTGTTACTAGTGTTGGTGTTACTACTGTTGACGTTACTACTGTTGGTGTTACTACTGTTGGTTTTACTACTGTTGGTGTTATTACTGTTGGCGTTACTACTGTTGGTGTTACTACTTTTGACGGGACTACTGTTGGTGTAACTACTGTTGGTATTTCTACTGTTGACGTTACTACTTTTTGTGAAACTACTGTTGGTGTTACTATTGTTGGTGTTACTAATGTGATGTTACTATTGTAGGTGTTACTCGTGTAGTTGTAAATTCTGTTATTGTTACTACTGTATGTGTTACTACTGTTGGTGTTTCTACTGTAGGTGTTACTACTGTAGGTGTTACTGCTGACGATGTTACTACTGTAGGTGTTACTACGGTCGGTGTTACTACTGTTGGTGTTACTACTGTTGGTGTTACTACTGTTCGTGTTACCACTGTAGGTGTAACTACTGTTGGTGTTGCTGATGTTGGTGTTACTGATGTAGGTGTTACTACTGTTGGTGTTACTACTGTTGGTGTTACTACTTTTGACGTTACTACTGTTGGTGTTACTACTGTTGGTGTTACTACTGTTGACGTTACTACTGTTGGTGTTACTACTGTTGGTGTTACTACTTTTGACGGGACTACTGTTGGTGTTACCACTGTTGGTGTTACCACTGCTGGTGTTACTACTGTCGATGTGACTACTTTTGGTGTAACTACTGTTGGTGTTACTATTGTTTGTGTTACTATTGTATGTGTTAGTACTGTTGGTGTTACTATTGTTGACGTTACTACTGTTGACGTTACTACTGTTGGAGTTATTACTGTTGATGTTACTATTGTTGAGCTTACTACTGTTGGTGTTACTACTGTTGGTGTTACTACTGTATGTGTTACTACTGTGTGTGTTACTAATGTTGTGTTTCTGCTAATGGCGTTAATGCTGTTGACGTTACTGCTGGTGGTGTTACTAATGTTGGTGTTACTACTTTTGACGTTATTACTGTTCGTGTTGCTAATGTTATTGTTACTACTCGTGAGGTTGTTACTGTTTGTGTTACTACTGTTAGTGTTACTAATGTTGGTGTTACTACTGTTGGTGTTACAACTGTTGGTGTAACTACTGTTTGTTTTACTACTGTTGTGTGTTACTACTGTTGGTGTTACTACTGTTGACGTTACTACTGTTGGTGTTACTTGTGTTGGTGCTACTACTGTTGACGTTACTACTGTTGGTGTTACTACTGTTGGTTTTACTGCTTTTGACGTTACTACTGTTGGTGTTACTACTGTTGGTGTTACAACCGTTGGTGTTACTACTGTTGGTGTCACTACTGTTAGTGTTACTACTGTTGGTGTTACTACTGTTGGTGTTACAACCGTTGGTGTTACTACTGTTGGTGTTACTACTGTTAGTGTTACTACTGTTGGTGTTACTACTGTTGGTGTTACAACCGTTGGTGTTACTACTGTTGGTGTTACTACTGTCGGTGATACTACTGTTTGGATTACTACTGTTGTGTTACTACTGTTGGTGTTACCACTGTTGGTGTTACTACTGTTGGTGTTACTACTGTTGGTGTTCGTAAATGTTGATGTAACTACTGTTGGTGTTTCTAATGTTGGTGTTATTACTGTTGGTGTTACTACTTTTGGTGTTACTGCTGTTGGCGTTGCTGATGTTGGTGTTACTGATGTAGGTGTTACTACTGTTGGTGTTACTACTGTTGACGTTACTACTGTTGGTGTAACTACTGTTGGTGTAACTACTGGTGGTGTCACTACACTAGGTGTTACTACTGTTGGTGTTACTACTGTTGGTGTTACTACTGTTGGTGCTACTACTGTTGGTGTTACTACTGTTGTTGTTACTACTGTTGGTGTTACTACTGTTGGTGTTACTACTGTTGGTGTTACTGCTGATGGTGTTACTACTGGTGGTTATACTACTGTTGGTGTTACCACTGTTGGTGTACTATTGTTGCTGTTAAAACTGTTGGTGTTACTACTGTTGGTGTTACTACTGTCGGTGTTACTACTGTTGGTGTTACCACTATTGGTGTTACTACTGTTGGTGTTACTACTGTTGGTGCTAGTACTGTTGGTGTTACCACTGTTGGTGTTACTACTGTTGGTGTTACTACTGTTGACGTTACTGCTGTTGGTGATACCACTGTTGGTTTTAGTACTTTTGACTTTACTGCTGTTGGTGTTAGTACTGTTGGTGCTACTTCTGTTGGTGTTACTGCTGTTGACGTTACTGCTGTTGGTGTTACCACTGTTGGTGTTACTACTTTTGACTTTACTACTGTTGGTGTTACTACTGTTGGTGTTACCACTATTAATGTTACTACTGTTGGTGTTACTAGTGTTGGTGCTAATACTGTTGGTGTTACTACTGCTTATGTTACTACTGTTGGTGTTACTACTGTTGACGTTACTGCTGTTGGTGTTACCACTGTTGGCGTTACTACTTTTGACTTTACTGCTGTTGGTGTTACCGCTATTGGTGTTACTACTGTTGGTGTTACTACTGTTGGTGCTAATACTGTTGGTAATACTACTGTTGGTGTTACTACTGTTGGTGTTACTACTGTTGGTGTTACTACTGTTGGTGTTACTACTGTTGGTGTTACTACTGGTGGTGTTACTACTGTTGGTGTTGCTACTGTTGGTGTTACAACTGTTGGTGTTACTACTGTTGGTGTTACTACTGTTGGTGCTACTACTGTTGGTGTTATCGCTGTTGGTGTTACTACTGTTGGTGTTACTACTGCTGGTGTTACCACTTTTGGTGTTACTAAAGTTGGTATTTCTACCGTTGGTGTTACTACTGTTTTCGTTACAACTGTTGGTGTTACCACTGTTGGTGTTACTACTGTTGGTTTTACTACTGTTGGCTTTACCACTGTTTGTTTTCCTGCTCTTGTAGTTAGTGCTGTTGGTGTTACTACCGTTGGTGTTACTACTTTTGGTCTTATTACTGTTGGTCTTACTACTGTTGGTGTTACTACTGGTGGTGTTACTACTGTTGGTGTTACTACAGTTGACGTTATTGCTGTTAGTGTTACCACTGTTGGTGTTACTACTTTTGACTTTACTACTGTTGGTGTTAGTACTCTTGGTGTTATTACTGTTGGTATTACTAGTGTTGGTGTTACTACAGTAGGTGTTACTACTGTTCGTTTTACGACTGTTGATGTTACTACTGCTGGTGTTACTACTGTGGGCATTACTACAGTTGGTGTTGCTAATGTAGGCGTTACTACTGTTGGTGTTACTACAGTTGGCGTTAACACTGTAGGTGTTACTAATGTTGATGATACTACTGTTGGTGTTACTACTTTAGGTGTTACTAGTGTTGGAGTTACTACTGTTGGTGTTACTACTGTAGGTGTTACTACTGTTGGTGTTACTACTGTTGGTGTTACTACTGTTGGTGTTACTACTGTTGGTGTTACTACTGTTGGTGTTACTACTGTTGGTTTACTGCTTTAGGTGTTACTACTGTTGGTGTTACTACTGTTGGTGTTACTACTGTTGTTGTTACTACTGTTGGTGTTACAACTGTTGGTGTTACTACTGTTGGTGTTACTACTGTTGGTGCTACTACTGTTGGTGTTATCGCTGTTGGTGTTACTACTGTTGGTGTTACTACTGCTGGTGTTACCGCTTTTGGTGTTACTAAAGTTGGTGTTTCTACCATTGGTGTTACTACTGTTGGTGTTACTACTGTTGGTGTTACTACTGTAGGTGTTACCACTGTTGGTGTTACTACTGTTGGTGTTACTACTGTTAGTGTTACTACTGTTGGCGTTACTACTGTTGGTGTTACTAGTCTTGGTGTTACTACTGTTGGTGTTATTACTGTTGGTCTTACTAATGTAGGTGTTACTGCTGTTGGTGTTACTACTGTTGGTGTTACTAATGTTGGTGTTACTACTGTTAGTGTTACTAGTGTTGGTGTTACTACTGCTGGCGTTACTACTATTGGTATTATTAATGTTGGTGGTACTACTGTTGGTGCTACTACTTTTGGTGTTACTAATGTTGGTGTTACTGCTGTTGGTGCTACTACTGTAGCTGTTACTAGAGTTGGTGTTACTACTGTTGGCGTTACTACTGTTTGTGTTACTACTGTTGGTGTTACTACTCTTGGTGTTGCGACTGTTGGTGTTACTACTGTTGGTGGTACTACTGTTGGTGTTATTACTGTTGGCGTTACTACTGTTGGTGTTACTACTTTTGACGGGACTACTGTTGGTGTAACTACTGTTGGTGTTTCTAGTGTTGACGTTACTACTTTTGGTGAAACTACTGTTGGTGTTACTATTGTTGGTATTACTAATGTGATGTTACTATTGTAGGTGTTACTAGTGTAGTTGTAAATTCTGTTAGTGTTACTACTGTATGTGTTACTACTGTTGGTGATACTACTGTAGGTGTTACTACTGTAGGTGTTACTGCTGACGGTGTTACTACTGTAGGTGTTACTACGGTCGGTGTTACTACTGTTGGTGTTACTACTGTAGGTGTTACTACTGTTGATGTAACTACTGTTGGTGTTACTAATGTTGGTGTAACTACTTTTGTAGTTGCTACTGTTTTTGTTACTGCTGTTGGTGTGACTACTGTTGGTGTTACCACTGTAGGTGTAACTACTGTTGGTGTTGCTGATGTTGGTGTTACTGATGTAGGTGTTACTACTGTTGGTGTTACTACTGTTGGTGTTACTACTTTTGACGTTACTACTGTTGGTGTTACTACTGTTGGTGTTACTACTGTTGACGTTACTACTGTTGGTGTTACTACTGTTGGTGTTACTACTTTTGACGGGACTACTGTTGGTGTTACCACTGTTGGTGTTACCACTGTTGGTGTTACTACTGTTGATGTTACTACTTTTGGTGTAACTACTGTTGGTGTTACTATTGTTTGTGTTACTATTGTATGTGTTAATACTGTTGGTGTTACTATTGTTGAGGTTACTACTGTTGACGTTACTACTGTTGGAGTTATTACTGTTGGTGTTACTATTGTTGAGGTTACTACTGTTGGTGTTACTACTGTTGGTGTTACTACTGTATGTGTTACTACTGTTAGTGTTACTAATGTTGTGTTTCTGCTGATGGCGTTACTGCTGTTGACGTTACTGCTGGTGGTGTTACTATTGTTGGCGTTACTACTTTTGACGTTATTACTGTTGGTGTTGCTAATGTTATTGTTACTACTCGTGATGTTGTTACTGTTTGTGTTACTACTGTTGGTGTTACTAATGTTGGTGTTACTACTGTTGGTGTTACAACTGTTGGTGTAACTACTGTTGGTTTTACTACTGTTGGTTTTACTACTGTTGGTGTTACTACTGTTGACGTTACTACTGTTGGTGTTACTAGTGTTGGTGCTACTACTGTTGACGTTACTACTGTTGGTGTTACTACTGTTGGTTTTACTACTTTTGACGTTACTACTGTTGGTGTTAATACTGTTAGTATTACTACTGTTGACGGGACTACTGTTGGTGTAACTACTGTTGGTGTTACTACTGTTGACGTTACTACTCTTGGTGCTACTACAGTTGGTGTTACTACTGTTGGTGTTACTACTTTTGACGTTACTACTGTTGGTGTAACTACTGTTGGTGTTACTACTGTTGGTGTTACTACTGTTGACGTTACTGCTGTTGGTGTTACTACTGTTGGTGTTACTACTGTTGATGTTACTGCTGTAGGTGTTACTACTGTTGACGTTACTACTGTTGGTGTAACTACTGTTGGTGTTACTGCTGTTGGTGTTACTACTGTTGTTGTTGCTGCTGTTGGTATTACTACTGTAGGTGTAACTACTGTTGGTGTTACTACTGTTAACGTTACTGCTGTTTGTGTTACTACTGTTGGTGTTACTAGTGTTGATGTTACTATTGTTGGTGTTACTGCTATCTTTACTAATATCTTTTTGCTGTAATGATGTCCAATGGGAATTGGGTTTGGGTTCCTCATCGGTTCTTTTAGTTTGAATACAGGAGCTGGGACGTCAATTACTAAATTTTGTTCATTGAGAAATTCTTCTGGTGATCGGATTGCTGAACCGTAGGTCATTTCCGCTGGTGTGGTATGAACTTGTGGAATGACGTACGAGCGAAGACCTAGGAAGGCTAAAGGCAGCTTCAAAGCCCAATCGTGAGACATCTGTACTTTTAGAGCCGTCTTTAACTGACGATACCAGCGCTCAAGTTTCCCATTTGCTTGAGGATGATATGCTGTAGCTTTGATATGGACAATGCCCAGTGTGCTGGTTAGACATTTGAACAATTGAGATTCGAGCTGTCTTTCTCGGTCGGTGGTTATTATTTGTGGCACTCCAAAACGAGATATCCATGTTGAAATTATGGCAAACGAAACTGTTTTTGCTGTAATATCTGCTAGTGGAAGTGCTTCCGGCCATTTTGAGAAACGATCATAATTTTTAGTAAGTAGAGATATCATTGTGATAGGGGTAAGGGTCCCACGATATCAACATTAATATGATTGAATCTGGAGGTAATTTCTATATATCGTCCTACTGTACTGTTGGTGTGCTTCCAGACTTTGCTTCGTTGGCACGGTATACATGCTGATGTCCAGTTCCTCAGGTACTTCTTTAGTGATGTCCAAATGAAGCGTTTTCTGGCTAAATTGATGGTCGCTTGAATGCCAGGGTGTGCTAGATTGTGCATTGTGTTGAAAATTTTTTGTCGCAGCTGTTGAGGTATATAAAGATGATAGTTTCTCGGGCTAACAGCCAGGTCAGATTAGGGTAACTACCCAAGCTTTCAGCGACTAACTCTGCCGCCATCCTCAGGGGAACTGAATCTAGATTCAGATTCAGATTTGTTTATTAAGATTTTGTCTGGTGCCGGTACATGGGGCCCAGCGTACAGACTTAAATTGTCATGTTTTATACAATTTTTTTATACTTACATCAACTATGTACATTGGGTTTTTAGGTAACCCATACAGTGACCCTCTTTGGGTCACTGAGAACAGTTCCCATCTGTATTCGTTCTTGGTAATGTTTTTTATGTTTTGACTTTGTCTTTTTCCTGTTACTTTTATATACATATATTTACACACATTCACTCCCGCATTCACTCTGGCATATCATAAGATATGCTCTCATACACGCACTCACACACGCACAGTGGGCACTTTAATTGGGCGTCCCCCTCGCACATGGTTGCTGGGCACACGAAAGTATGCGTCCCAGCATGTTATAATAAACACTATATACACACGATATGTACACTATATACACTCCGCGACTGAATCTAGGCTCCAGAGGCTCCAGAGGCAGTTCGAGTCGAGTGGGGAAGCTTATTCCCCCACCCGAAGTGTCTTTACCGCAGTACCTAGCCGTTATACGGCTTAACCTGCGCGATAGTATGATGTTTTGGTCTACAGGGATTTAATACTCTGGGATTTTTTTTTTTTTTTTTTTTTTTTTGGTGTTCATGGGTGATAAGTTGGAAGGATTCAGAGGAGGGGATGTTGGAGTACCGCGTTAGCACCTCCGTTAGTAAAGGTTAGGATGCAAGCTGCCGCACATAGCGGGAGCGGGAAAAGGTAAGGTCCAGGACATGGCCATTACACGAGGCACTGACCATGACCGTGGGGTTAAGGGTGAAGATAGGGGAGGGACTTGAGAGTAATTTTAATCATCTGTTTAATGTTGGTTCTGCCGTCTGTTGCGAGCCATGGCAAGTCGCAGTGGTGCTTGTTCTGCTGCTTCCCTCAGTTCCCTGGAGATCTGAGACACTGAGGGTAGCGTCTGTAGGCTAGGAGGGTTGGCCAGCAATGTAGTGAGACTGGCGTGTGTCGCTTCCTGTTGTTTGTGGAGCGAAGTAATAGATGAGTGGAGAGAGTGCAATCGTCGCTGAGCGTCGTTGCTGGAGAGCTGAAGCTGAGGGAGAATGTCCTGCACAGTTGTGTCAATGCTGCGAAGCTGTTGTTGTAGTTCCGGGACTGCGTCGTTGGTGGCCTGGGTGTTGTGTTGTATGGTTTCAGCGTGTTCTCGGAGTCTGGTGATGAAGTCTTCGTAGGTGGAAGTGAAAATCTGGATGAACTCTGCAAGATGCTTCTCGATCGATGACAGGGTGCTATTAATGGTGTGGTCGTGACCTTTTAGCAGCTCGGTGAGGTTGGTGCCTGTCTCCGTGACATTACTTTCGGTGATAGCTTCCAAGCGTGATCCAATATTCAGGACCTCTGAGTGGAGGTCCTGAACAGCGTCTCGCAAGAAGCTATCTGCGACGGCTGGTGCTGGGGCTGCTACGTTCTGCATGTGTTGAGGCGATGCGTCAGCGACGACTGGTGGTGATGCTTCTGAAGCATAAGGAGCCGCTCGTGAGTAGGGCCGTGGATCTGCGCTGGTAGGTGCAGGAGTGCGTGTATGCCCGCGCCGGGGATACAAAGGGCACTGTGCCTGTCCCGTATAGTGCCCGAAGCCACCACAGGAGGCGCAGTACCGGCGTCGGTGGCGTAGGTCATGCGCTGTGCAAGCGCTCGTGAAGTTCGGGGCGCCACAGTAGTGGCACCGTGGAGTGGCGGCGCAGCGGGTGCTGTTATGACCGTAGGCACAGCAGCGGCGGCAGGGAATCTGGCGTTCCGCTCGGCTTGGCTCTGCGCGCAGGCACCGCCCTAACAAGGGCAGGCCCGTGCTCAGGGCAGATTCGTGGTCGCGTGTGTCTGCGAAGACAAGTCGCATAAGACTTGAAGGTCCTCTTCGAGTGATGATGCGAGTGGCCCTCATTACTGAGGGCCACTCGTGCTGTGCGGCGGAGAGTATGTAGCGTGTTGGGAGGTCTCTAGGAACTCCGTATATAACAACTCTGCGGCCCGGTTGGGACAACAGTGGCGCTGACTGCGGTGGAAGTTTGGTAGCGGCGTTGTTTCTGCACACAGGCGCGTTGCCGGAGCTTTCCAGTATCCTGGGCGGGGACGGCGGTGGATCCGTGGCAATGTCTGGGAGCGGCGCTGCCACCGCCGCTTCCACAGCACTGCTATTGCGTGTGGCGGAAGTTGCTGCAGAGATCTCCCTAGATGCGCAGGTCTGTGTATCAGTAGCGCTGGTATCGGCCGATGCTGGAGCAGTCCCGGCAGGAGCCGGTGCTGTGCTGCGCGGTTTCCTCTTTGCCATTGCAAAGAACCGGTTTCTGGCGCGCTCGCAGGTAGATCCTACCTGGTCCGCTGCCAGGTGCAGAGAGGGAGGCACACTCGAACGTTCTCTGGAAATGAATGAATGAATGAATGAATGAATGAATGAATGAATGAATGAATGAATGAATGCGGGTATTTGGACGTGCAAGCACGCCCGGGCTGTTTAGGGAGCGTCCCCTCTTCAGCCTAGCTTGGTTTTTGCTTTTTAGTGGGGCAGAGATCAGTCAGTTTGGGTGGTACTGTTCGTTCTTGGTGATTCTTTCTTTTCCAGGTCACACATCCTGCCGTTTCTACTCAAGAAGACGATTTGATTGTTGTTGTTTTCCTAGTTGCTGCTGCAACAGGCTCTTGTCTTCTTTTTATTTATTTTTGTTGTGGTTTGTTTGGGGCAAATTGGTTTTTTTTAAGTTTTTTTTTTGGTAATATATAATTTTTTTTTATTTTTTTATATATATTTTATTTTATTTTTTTTAATTTTTAAATGTTTGCTAGATGCTGTAGTAGGTCTTGTAGTTTCTGTTGTTCTTCTTCTTGTTGTTTGTCGTACACACTGATGAGGGTGAGTAGTGGTGGGTTTTTCTCGTTCTGGTTTGGTGGAATGGTTTTCATCTTCTGTGCTGTATTAATTAATCGTCGTCTGTGTGGTCGTGTATGGGCATTGTCAATGTATTGGAGCATTAGTTTGGCTATGTGTTGGTCAATGGGCATGGTATTTGTGTAGTTGTAAATGTGACTGTTTTTGAAGTTGGGTTGGAGTTTGAAGGCGATCCGTAGGCATTTTCTTTCGAAGGATTGTATCTTCTTCATTGATTCTGGTGTGATGAGTGGCATGGTGGCTACTGCAGCATATGTCAGGTTGGGACGAATGAGGGCAATGTAGAGGTGGCGTAGTATTTTTGGTGAGAGGCCGCGTTTATTCAGTTTAGCAAGGTAGGCTATAGTTCCAAGTATTGGCCGAGTTTTTCTCAATATTTCGTTGTAATGCGGTTTTATGCCAAGGGAGTGGTGGATTTTAATGCCTAGATACTTGATGGTTCTCTGGCACATTATTTCTTGGTTATTAAAGTTTATCGTTACATTTCGGTGTTTTTATTTTATTTTTTTTCTGAAGGTGATTGCTTGGGTTTTCTGCACATTAATTGTTATCCTCCATTTCCTCGTCCACTTTAGGAATTGATTAAGTTGTTGTTGTAGTTTGTTTTTTGCGGCTAGTAGTTGTGCGTGTGTGCACCAATAGGCGGCGTCGTCAGCATATTGTGCAAGTTGTATTGAGGGGGGTGTATTGGCTGTGGGGTGTCTGAGGTGAACAGTATGTACAACAGTCCGGATATTACACTTCCTTGTGGTGTACCGGCTTTCATGTGGATTGGGTTTGACGTTTCTCCATTTATTCTTATGTTAGCTGTTCTGTCGGTGAGGAAGTTTGCTATCCAGCGGGTTAGTCGTTGTGAGAGGTTCATATTTGTTAATTTGAACAGCAATCCATTCGTCCAGCATCTGTCGAATGCCGACTGGATGTTCTGGGAATGTTTGGGATCAGGGGTATTTATAGGGGCAAGATGGATGGTTGGTAGGGATTGGTCCATGAGCGGGCAGTGCCCGTACATGCTGATTGGCTGGTTAGTCAATCAGGTGACGCGCTATTCTCCTCCAGGTTCTGGCCGTCAGTCACTCATTGAGAGGTGATCTGAGTTAGGCGTTCTACTCTGTTTCAAGTACGGATATTAATTTTGCCTTTCCCATCTTCGAAAATTAGGCCGTTGGACTTAAGATGTCTTTCGGCAATTTTTTAGATGGTAGTCGGCGCGGCTCTCTCTGGTCATATTGTCCCAGAGTGTTCACCAGTGGATTAGGGTGGTTCTGGAATTTGTTGTACATTGTTCGAGCGCGGGTTTTAATCACGTCGACAATGTACGGATGCCGGAATGTTCGTGAAGGATGTGGGCAGGAAATCTCCAACCAGTGTCATAGATCTTCCTTAATGCCCGATTCTGCAACGTCTGGAGTCTGATGAAGGTGGACTTTGCCATCACTCCCCAGATCTCACATCCGTACAGGACCAGAGGTGGGATGATCGCACGATACAGCTGGAGCTTCAGGCGAATGGGCATGGTTTTGGAGCTGAGGATGGGATACAACGGCCGGAGGGCTGCGTGACCTTGTAGTACTTTGCCCCTGACGTGATGCCTATTCGTTAGCCGCCGGTCCAACGTGACCCCGAGATACTTCGCCGTAGTGACCCAGGGGATCTGACGGCGCCGAAGCACGAGGTCCTGCAGGAGCCGGTTTGCCAGCGTGTTGGCCAGGAGAATCGCAGAGCTTTTCTCCGGGTTAATAGACATGCGCCAGTTCTCGCACCATCTACTAATGGCACAGAGGTGGGCTTGTACTTGATGGTAGCTGTAGCGCGGGTTCTTGTTAGTTGCGAAGATCATGAGATCGTCCGCATACTGACAGATGTGGGTGTTGGGGTGCGTGGAGAGATCGGCCATGTAAGCGTTAAAGAGTGCCGGTGATAGTACACTGCCCTCGGGAACTCCTGCACCAATGGGCCTTTCTCGGGAAAATGAACCCTCCACCTTCACTCGGAAGCTACGTTCCGGAAACTAGCCACCAAGTAAATGTATGGAGGGGGGATTTCGTGCTGTATGAGCTTGTAGATAAGCCCTTCGTGCCAGGTGGTAGAGAACGCCTTTTCCACGTCAAGCAACACTGCCACCGTTTTGGCCCTTTCCTGGTAAGCCAGGGAGGCCTTTTCGGCTACTCGCAGTAGTTGCTCGGTTGTGGAATGGTCAGAACGAAAACCAAACTGATGTTCTGGTAGGAGGCCTTTTTCCTTTAAAAGAGGTCGAAGGCGGGTCAGGAGCAGTTTCTCGAAAACTTTCGAGATAATTGGTAGGAGGCTGATGGAACGGTAGCTGGAAGGAAAGATCGGATTCTTGCCCGGCTTCAACACGCATACCACACGTGCCCTCTTCCAGACTTCCGGAAAATGGTGCATGCTTAGGCACGCGTTGTAGATCCGAGTCAAGTGCATCACGGCTCTAAAGGGGAGGTGCTGGAGCATTTCCGCTGTTACCCGGTCCTGCCCAGGGGCTTTTCTAGGTTTTAGGTGTTGGATGGTGTTAGTTACCTCGCGAGGGGTAACTATCGGGATGTGGAAATCCTCGTGGCCCGCAGGTCCAACTTCTAAGAAGTCTTCTACTGCTTGTTCCACGAGGTCAGTATGATCGTCGTTCTGAGGGTCGACTCTAGGCTGGAATTGAGTTTCCAGATAGTCTGCTAGCGCCTCTGCTTTTTCCCTCGGTTCAAAGACAAATCTTCCCCGAGGGCTATGCACAGGGTGCTGGTGTACAGTTTTATCTTTCCTCAAGCCTCGGACGATGCGCCATGGTTTCCTCTCCTGGAGGTTTACATGACGCAACGTGTTTTCCCAAGCTGCTTACCTACGTTTTCTTAGGAGTCGTCTCACCAGGGATTTGAACCTCTGGTGTATTACTCCTATCCTAGGGTGACGGAATCTCTGCCATAGCCTTCTAACAGCGTTTTTCGCTTGAATGAGGCGTTTCAGTGGGACAGGGATAGCTGTAGGGTTTGGTGCGTCGGTAGGAATGCGGTGCGTATGAGCACGCACTGCATTTAGGACAGAGGTTGAGAACCCCGTGGCTGCCTCCTCGAGAGCTTCTATCGAGTCTATTCGAGGACATGCTTCCACGGAGTTGTGGAGGGCTAGGACGGCTGCATCCCAGTCGACTTCCTCAACCCAATCAGGCACTCCCAGCGCAGTTAGATTAACGTCCGAGTCGACCACAACAGGATTGTGATCAGAATCCAGAGCGTTAATCACCGAGAGATCCAGGTGAAATGGAATGTTCTTAGTGACAATGAAGTCTATGACATCCGCGGTGCCGCGTGCCGGGTAGTATGTTGGACCTCTCGGCCCGTGTGCATGTAGGGCGGGGTTCCCGCTAATGAGACGGTACAGTCCCCGACCCTTCACGCTCTGGGTGCGGCTGTGCCAGCTTGGGTGTTTGGCGTTGAAGTCGCCTGCAATGCAAACCCTTTGGTGTAGGTTTAGGAGTGCCGTGATGTCCGCTTCATAGAAGCGCCCATCCGAAGGATCATATACCGCTACAAGTACCACGTCGCAACCGCCTAAGGATAGCCTTATGGCGGTTGCCTCTAGGTGTTGTAGCGGAGGAATGGTAACAGGAATATGTGTGAGATGGTTCTTTATGAAAATGGCAGTACCACCGCCCTGTCGGCCGACCCGATCAGACCGGTGGGCGACGTAACTTGGCAGACTGAACTGTACACCGGCGTGCAAGTGTGTTTCGCAGACCATAAGGATATCAATCCCATGGCTGTCTATAAACTCTAACAGGCCAGGTATAGATCTATACCTTAATAGCACCAGCTGTCATCACCCGGCACAAAAGCAGACAGTCCTCTCAACACTCATACATCGAGCGATTGCTATCTCTGATCTTGAAAATCTACCTCAAGAAATACAACACCTGCGTACAGTTTTCAGACAGAATCAATACACTAACCAGGAAATAAACAGTACTTTTAAGAAAATGCACTCCAAACGAAACCGTGAACTTAATACAAAGAAAGAACATGCAGGCTTAGCAGTCATCCCTTATTGTGGCGCCCTATCGGGGAAAATTGGAAGATTGCCCATGAAATATCAAATAAAAACCGTATTCAAATTCCCAACCAAAATAAAACAGTTTTTTAGGTTCTGCTAAAGATAATTTAGGTCTTCGTGCACCAGGCATTTATGAAATCCCATGCAGTTGCGGCAAAGTTTACATAGGACAAACAGGTAGAACTGTAGAAGATCGCATCAAAGAATATCAACGTTGTATTAGACTAGGATACCCAGAAAAATCCGCAGTGGCTGAGCACACATATAATACAGATCATAAAATCAAATTCGCCTCCACAAAAATTCTTGAAATCAGCAAAGCATGGACACCAGTCATTCAGCATATCTCTCCTCCACAGTGCAGAGAAGCACCGACAATCACCTGATTGGTTCCGCACGTGCCTCCATCGCCCGGAGCTCGGCCAATGGTAAAAAAGTGGACGGTTCTTATCGGCCGCGCTCTAGGTATAAATATCGCAACATCAGTAGCCTAGATTCAGTAACCCCAGCCCTCAGAGGCACCCACCAGTGACCTGGGAGGTTTGAAAGAAATTTTCAGCCTCTTCAAGGACTTAAACCTCCCAGTACTACTAACAAAGTTGCGGCCCATAATCGCAAGATTAAAAAGCTGCAACAGTACCATGGAGAAGCTCGAAGCCATCATATGTTTGGTTACCACTCTCGTCGAGTAAATGGCCACTTCAAGGGGAGGCATAACTTTAACTCACGCACTCCTGTGGAATGCAGATGGCATCCACTGGAAACAACACGAACTTGAAAACTACCTGCGGCTTAACAAAATTGATGTCACATTCATTTGCGAAACAAAATTACAGCAAGAGCACACTTTTAAGCTCCAGGGGTACCAAATCTTTCGGAATGACAGAATTGGCAGACAGGGGGGAGGGACTACTATTTTGCTCAGAAACACTGTTGCTCATGCTTCTGTTACGCTACCTGCAATGGCAGCGTTAGAGTGCACAGCACTTAAAACCCGTGTAAATAATCAAACTGTGATGCTGGTAGCGCTCTATCGGCCCCCCCAACTCCTTAAATTTCATACCTGACCTCCAACAAATCCTCGCTTTAGAGGAGCACGTTATAATTGCAGGAGATTTCAACGCTCGGCACCCCTGGTGGTTTTCACGCCGGGAAAACGCGGCTGGAAATCTCCTGGTTGAACTTATAACAGATAATGACGACTTAGAGGTACACCTTCCCCCAGATCCCACATTTTGGCACAGATCGGGGCACTTTGACCCCGAAATTTTGGACTTCGTACTAACCAAAATGCGACACCTTTAATTAACTTTACAGTGTATCACAGCCTGGACTCTGACCACCTTCCCGTGCATTTCGATATACAGGGTGGCATTCCAGCCGGTGTCTCTGGGCCTCGAAGGAGGGCTGAGACCGACTGGAATAAGTTCCCCATGGAAATGCACAGGATGGCGCAACCCAGGCTGTCATACTATAGCGAGGCAGACATAGATGTCGCCATTGAAAACCTCACTGCCTCGCTACACACGGCCAAGAGAAGCGCTGCCACTTACACCACAAGACCACCCAGTTTTTGCACGTATCCCGAGGTAGAGCAACTCATTGCGCGGAGACGACGCTTGACAAGACTGTGGCGGTACACCCGTCAGCCTGAATACAAAATGCTAGCAAAATGGCTACTCAACATCATTCGGTATCAAATTAAAATCAACAAAACTGAGCAGTGGGAAAACAAAATGCTGAGTACCACCCATTCGGACTCTTCCTTGTGGAAATTATTAAAGGCATTTAAAGTCTCCACGAGCGTCAACTCCGCAACTGAGGTGCTGCACACTCATGGCGGCCTGCACTTCTCCGAATAGGAGAAAGCCGAGGTTTTCGCTGACTGTCTTGAAGACAGATTCAGTGAAAACCCAGTTACCAACCGCGTTATAGAACGGGAGGTACAGACATGGGTACAAACCTGGGTGGCGCAAAAGCAAGAGCAACAGCTACCCCTAATAACACCGCAGGAAGTTTACAAGCTCATTAGGAAATTACCTAATGGGAAAGCTGCCGGCCCAGACAAAGTGACTAATGAGGAACTTAAGCATCTCCCGAGAAAAGCCCTGGTGCAACTGACCAAAATTTTTAACGCCTGTTTGCAGCAAGGCTATTTCCCCTCTACTTGGAAACGAGCCAAGGTAATTATGCTCCCAAAGTAAGGGAAAAGCACCAGACAACCGCAAAACTACCGCCCCATTAGTCTCTTGTCTACTATTGGTAAATTGCTCGAAAACCTTATACTTTCTCGACTTCAAAAACATGTTTCGGAATCACATGAACTCTCAAATTCACAGTTTGGCTTTCGAAAAGGACATTCCACTGAGTTACAGCTTCTTAGACTAACAGATGACGTAACAGAGCAATTTAACAATGGGGCTTCAATGTTGGCGCTATTTCTGGACGTAGAAGCCGCATTCGACCGGTGCTGGCACAATGGCCTTATTTACAAACTGCACCACAATTTCCCGGCTCTTCAAAATTATATGTACTTGATGCACAATTTTTTAGAAAAACGGAAGTTCTACGTTCAAGTGGGCCGCTCCTCCTCAGGGAGAGAGTGATGCGGGCTGGCGTCCCACAAGGGGCAATCATGTCACCCTTCCTGTATATATTATTCACTAACGATTTCCCAGTGGACGCCAGATGTAAAGTAGCCATGTATGCTGACGACACTGCAATATACAATCACCATAGAAATCCACGTTTCGGCCTTGCAGAAATGCAACGTTATGTTAACAACTTCCTCTCATGGCAACATGACTGGAAAATCAAAATTAATCCTAACAAATGCCAGCTGATACATTTCTCTAAGCGGCATCACACTTTGGCAATGGACCTAACGGTCGGTGGTCAAGTATTGCATTGTCGCCGGCACGTTAAATACTTAGGGGTTACCTTGGACCGCACAATGTGCTGGTCCTCCCACATAAAAAATAGCGCCAATAAAGGTAGACAGCGGCTAAAGTTATGCGCCCCCATCTTCCGCAGTAAACAGCTGCAATTGAAGTCCAAACTCGTCCTGTACAAAGCTTTTATTTTGTCAGTAGTTCTATACGCGTGTGTGGCCTGGGCAAATGCCTCAAAAACCGCCCTGAAGACCATCCAAACCCCCCAAAACCTCTCCCTCCGAAAAATTCTCTCTGCTCCCATCCTAACCACTAATCAAACCCTTCACCAGGAAACCCAAATCCCATCCATTCCCGAGGCAATTACAAAAAGAGCCACTGCCGCGTGGGCGCGCATCAGAAACCACGACAATTATGTCATTGCCAATATCGGCAAAGGTGAGCCGAAGCATCGGAAGCATACTCGTATTAAAATGTTTTAAACGTCACTCGGCTCACCGACTGATGCGCGTCCACGCAAACACGGCCCTAGGCCGCACACACGCTACCTTAGAGGCCTGCACCCCAGGGAACAGGTCAGGAGCTGCACCCTGCCCCGCCCAGGATAACCGCGGAGTGTACATAGTGTAGATATCGTGTGTAAATAGTTAACGTGTGTATATAGTGCTTTGTTATAATGCTGGGACGCATAGTTACGTGTGCCCAGCAAACATGTGCGAGCGGGACGCTCACTTGAAGTGCCCACTGTGCGTGCGTGTATGTATGTGTGTGTGCGTGCATGAGGGCATATCACATGATATGCCAGAGTGAATGAGAAAATGCATGTGTGTAAAAAATATGTATATAGCAAGAAACAAACGAAAAAAGACAAAGACAACATATAAACACACACCCAAGAACTATACACAAGAGAACTGTTCTCGGTGGCCCAAAAGAGGGTCACTGTATGGGTTTTCTTAAAACCCAATGTATATTTGTTGTAAATATCAAAAAATTGTAAATCCAATGATAAGTTAAGTCTGTACGCTGGGCCCGATGTACCAGCACCAGACAAAATTCTTTTTAATAAAATAATCTGAATCTGAATCTAGATTCAGTTCCCCTGAGGATGGCGGCAGAGTTTGTCGCTGCAAGCTTGGGTAGTTACCCTAATCTGACCTGGCTGTCAGCCCGAGAAACTATCATCAATAATCAACGCCGGGAAAGCTTCAAGTCATTAATGAGGTATATATAGTCGAACCATACCTTCAACATGTCACAAACAAGTTCTTGACCATTTGATAATATTATTGTCTGAAGTGTCAGTGAAGTTGAATCCTTGAGGTGTGTGAGCTCTTCGTCACATTGTTGATCCTTTGCAATTTGTTCCATTGTAATATTTGCAGGAATAGTGATTAAACCAATTCGTGAACAAGCATCAGCTGCGATATTTTCTTTTCCAGCAGTGTCACGTATGTCCGTAGTGAATTGTCCAATGAGACTAATTTGCCGGATCTGACGTGAAGACGATTTCTCTGGACGTTGTTTGAACATGAAGGTGAGTGGTTTGTGATCAGTATAGATAGGAAAGTTACGTCCTTCTAGTACATAGTGAAAGTGCTTCACAGCAGAATAGGCTGCTAAGAGTTCTCTGCCATAAGTTGAGTAGTTATTCTGTGCACTTGTAAGTTTCCTGGAGAAGAAAGCTAATGGTTCTAAGTTATCATCTTTGATTTGTTGTAGAGATGAACCGATGGCAAAATCTGATGAATCAACCATCAAAATTAACGGTAAATTCGAAGATGGATGAGCCAGAAGTGCCATCATTACCAGAAGCACCATTACCACCATCACCACCACAACAATCACCACCAGCACCACCACCAGCACCACCAGCACCACCAACACCATCACTACCACCACCAGCAGCACCAACACCACCACCACCAGCACCACCAGCATCACCAGCACCACCAACACCATCACTACCACCACCAGCAGCACTAACACCACCACCAGCACCATTACCATCATCACCACCATCACCACCACCATCACCACCACCACCAGCACCACCACCAGCACCACCAACACCATCACTACCACCACCAGCAGCACCAACACCACCACCAGCACCATTACCATCATCACCACCATCACCACCACCACCACCAACACCATCACCACCACCACTACCATCACTGGCACCATCATCATTATATTTCTGTATTCTAATAGGTACTTATTAATTGCTAGAATATTTTATTTTCAAAATCAATCATAAGAAATGTAAAAGGCATTGGAATATGTATCCATGTTTAGTGATACGAGTAGCTAGCTAATAGTTGACACTTTGGATTTTTCTGTTAAATATGTCTCACTTGTAGCAAGAATTAAGCGAGGAAGACAAGCATGCAAGCAGCTGTTGTCAATATCTCAAACTTGCACATATGCAGCATATCACTAAACATAACTTCAAGTTTTTATTCAAAGAGGCATGGGTTTTGTGCAAAGGAATGCTTCTCTAGCAATTTGCAATGTATTTGGACCACATGTTATTCTGTGAATATCACACACACATATTTGAAACAATGTATTTGGTTTATCAAATTGTGAAAATATAACAGCCAATTGACAGCATTAGAAAGGAAAAGAACTAATTTTATGTCTTTACTGTAGTCATTACCATTAAAAATATAGTTATAGCTGAAGGTCTTCATTTAGACTTCATGAAAGATAAATATAAATTAATGAGACAAAATTTGAAGTAGTACTTGTTGAGAAGAAGATCACCTTTGTTGCTGTGATATTGTGCACCGCTACTACTAGTTGGCACAGATATTTCATGGCATGCAGTGCAATTAAATAATCTGTTTTAAAATCACAGTATTTACGTAAAGGTTAATAATTACAAGTAGATTACATTTACTTACAGAGGAGTAGAGTAATAAAAATGAAGGTCATGATGATCCACAAACTCGTCAATAACTTGCATGTTCATGAAGGTAAGATCACTTGACACTCCTACGAGTTCATCACCAAGCGTGACTGACTGTGTGGACAGAATCAGGTCCTCTTCTGCCCACTCACTGGGAACAATGGTGGTTCTGCAGATGAAAGACCTTACCTGTCGAAACAATGTCACTTAATTTACTATACAATATCCAAACAACTTAACTTCTTTAAAAAATATTGTATAGTACAAGAATATATAGTACTCATAAATCTAATAACAATAACTAATTTTATTCTGAAAGTTTAAAATTATTTTGTGAACCGTTTTGGATCCAATTATTTATGTTGTGGTCTAGCTTTACTTTTATGAGTTATTAATGATTAACATAAGCAATAAATATGTATAGGGTGTGGTGGCAGGCATATACCTGAGAAGACTGGCACTTACCTGAGAAGCCTAGCACATACCTGAGAACCCTGGCACATACCTGAGAAGCATGGCACATACCTGCGAAGTCTGGCATGAATCTGACAAGCCTGGTACATACCTGAGAAGTCTGGCACATACCTGCGAAGCCTGGCATGTATCTGAGAAGCCTGGCACATACCTGAGAAGCCTGGAATGTATCTGAGAAGCCTGGCACATACCTGCGAAGCCCGGCATGTATCTGAGAAGCCTGGGACATACCTGAGAAGCCTGGAATGTATCTGAGAAGCCTGGCACATACCTGAGAAGCCTGGAATGTATCTGAGAAGCCTGGCACATACCTGCGAAGCCTGGCATGTATCTGACAAGCCTGGTACATACCTGAGAAGTCTGGCACATACCTGCGAAGTCTGGCATGAATCTGACAAGCCTGGTACATACCTGAGAAGTCTGGCACATACCTGCGAAGCCTGGCATGTATCTGAGAAGCCTGGCACATACCTGAGAAGCCTGGAATGTATCTGAGAAGCCTGGCACATACCTGCGAAGTCTGGCATGAATCTGACAAGCCTGGTACATACCTGAGAAGTCTGGCACATACCTGCGAAGCCTGGCATGTATCTGAGAAGCCTGGCACATACCTGAGAAGCCTGGCACATACCTGAGAAGCCTGGAATGTATTTGAGAAGCCTGGCACATACCTGCGAAGCCTGGCATGTATCTGAGAAGTCTGGCACATGCCTGCTAAGCCTGGCACATACCTGAGAAGACTGGCACATACCTGAGAAGTCTGGCACGTACCTGAGAAGCCTGGCACATACCTGAGAAGTCTGGCACATACCTGCGAAGCCTAGCATGTATCTGAGAAGCCTGACACGTACCTGAGAAGCCTGGCATGTATCTGAGAAGCCTGAAACACACCTGTGAAGCCTGGCATGTATCTGAGAAGTCTGGCACATACCTGTGAAGCCTGGCACATACCAGAGAAGCCTCGTACATACCTGCGAAGCCTGGCATGTATCTGAGAAGTCCGCCACATACCTGCGAAGCCTGGCATGTATCTGATAATCCTGGCAAATAACCACGAAGCCTGGCATGTATCTGATAAGCCTGGCAAATAACCACGAAGCCTGGCATGTATCTGAGAAGTCCGCCACATACCTGCGAAGCCTGGCATGTATCTGATAAACCTGGCACATAACCACGAAGCCTGGCATTTATCTGATAAGCCTGGCAAATAACTACGAAGCCTGGCACATACCTGAGAAGACTGGCACATACCTGCAAAGCCTGGCATGTATCTGATAAGCCCGCACATACCTGCGAAGTAAGGAGTGTATTTGAGAAGCCTGGTTAACACCTGAGAAGCCTAGCACATAACTACGAAGAATGGCATGTATCTGCTAAGCCTGGCATATACCTGCGAAGTCTGGCACATACCTGGGAAGTCTGGCATGTATCGGATAGTCCTGGCACATACCTGAGAAGTTTGGCACATACCTGCGAAGTCTGGCATGTATGTGACAGTCCTGGCACATATCTGCGAAGCCTGGCATGTATCAGATAGGTCTGGCACATACGTGAGAAGCCTGGGGCATACCTGAGAAGCCTGACATATACCTGCGAAGCCTCGCACGTACCTGCGAAGCCTGGCCTTCCACTTGGTAAGACACAATAACATAAGTAACGAATATGCATTAGGATGTGGTGCCTGGCACATACCTGAGAAGCCTGGCACGTATCTGCGAAGTCTGGCTCAACCCGCGAAATCTAGCATGTATCTGAGAAGTCTAGCACATACCTGCGAAGTCTGCCATGTATCTGAGACGCCGGGCACATACCTACGAAGCCTGGCATGTATCTGACAAATCCGCCACATACCTGCGCACTCTGGCATGTATCTGAGAAGTCTGGCACATACCTGCGAAGCCTGGCACGTACCTGCGAAGTCTGGCACATACCTGCGAACTCTGGCATGTATCTGAGAAGTGTGGCACATACCGGCGAGCTCTGGCCTGTATCTTAGAAGTCTGGCACATACCTGCGAAGTCTGGCATGTATCTGAGAAGTCTGGCACATACCTGCGAAGCCTGGCACGTACCTGCGAAGTCTGGCACATACCTGCGAACTCTGGCATGTATCTGAGATGCCGGGCACATACCTGCGAACTCTGGCATGTATCTCAGAAGTTTGGCACATACCTGCGAAGTCTGGCATGTATCTGAGAAGTCTGGCACATACCTGCGAAGCTTGGCGAGTACCTGCTAAGTCTGGCACATACCTGCGAACTCTGGCATGTATCTGAGATGCCGGGCACATACCTGCGAAGTCTGGCATGTATCTGAGTAGTCTGGCACATACCTGCGAAGCCTGGCACGTACCTGCGAAGTCTGGCTCTTACCTGTGAAATCTGGCATGTATCTGAGAGGATTGTCACATACCTACGAAGTCTCGCATGTATCTGAGAAGTCTAGCACATACCCGCGAAGTCTGCATGTATCTTAGAAGTCTGGCACATACCTGCGAACTCTGGCATGTATCTGAGATGCCGGGCACATACCTGCAAACTCTGGCATGTATCTGAGAAGTCTAGCACATACTGCGAAGTCGGGCATGTGTCTGAGATGCCGGCACATACCTACGAAGTCTGGTATGTATCTGAGAAATCCGCCATATACCTGCGAGCTCTGGCCTTTATCTGAGAAGTCTGGCACATACCTGCGAAGTCTGGCATGTATTTGAGAAGTCTAGCACCTACCTGCGAAGTCTTGCATGTATCTGAGAAGTCTGGCACATACCTGCGAACTCTGGCATGTATCTGAGAGGCTTGTCACATACCTACGAAGTCTGGCATGTATCTGAGAAGTCTAGCACATACCCGCGAAGTCTGCATGTATCTTAGAAGTCTGGCACATACCTGCGAACTCTGGCATGTATCTGAGAAGTGTGGCACATACCGGCGAGCTCTGGCCTGTATCTTAGAAGTCTGGCACATACCTACGAAGCCTGGCCTGTATCTCAGAAGTCTGACACGTACCTGCGGAATCTGGCATGTATCTGAGATGTCTGACACATACCCCCGAAGTCTGTCATGTATCCGAGAAGTCTGATACACACCTGCGAAGTCTGGCATGTATCTCAGAAGTCACACACATACCTGCGAAGTTAGGCATGTATCTGAGAAGTCTGACACATACCTGCGAAGTCTGGCAAGTATCTGAGAAGTCTGCCACATACCTGCGAAGTCTGGCATGTATCTGGGAAATCCGGCACATACCTGCAAAGTCTGGCATGTATCTCAGAAGTCTGGCACATACCTGCGAAATCTGGCATGTATCTCTGAAGTCTGGCACATACATTCGAATTCTGGGATGTATCTGTGAAGTCTGGCGCATACCTGCGAAGTTTGCTATGTATCTCAGAAGAAGCCTGGCACATACCTGTGGAGTCTGGCGTGTATTCAGAAGTCTGCCACATACCTGCGAAGTCTGACATATATCTCAGAAGTCTTGCACATACCTGCGAAGTCTGGCACATACCTGAGAAGTCTGGCCAATACCTGCGAAGTCTGACACACACCTGCAAAGTCTGGCATATATCTCAGAATTCTGGCACATACCTGCGAAGTCTGGCACATACCTGGGAATTCTGGCATGTATTTCAGAAGTCTGTCACATACCTGCGAAGTCTGGCATGTATTTCAGAAGTCTGGCAGAACTTGCGAACTCTGGCATGATATCAGAATTCTGGCACATACCTGCGAAGTCTGGCACGTACCTGCGAAGACTGGCATGTAACTCAGAAATCTGGCACACACCTGCGAAGTCTGGCATGTATCCGAAAGTCTGCCACATGCCTGCAAAGTCTGGCATGTATCCGAAAGTCTGCCACATACCTGCGTAGTCTGGCATGCATCTGAGAAGTCTGGCACATACCTAAGAATTCTGGCATGTATTTCAGAAGTCTGTCACATACCTGCGAAGTCTGACATGTATCTGAGAAGTATGCCACATACCTGCGAAGTCTGGCATGTATCTGAGAATTCAGGTACATACCTGCGAAGTCTGGCATGTATCTAAGAATGCTGCCATATACCTGCGAAATCTGGCATGTATCTGAGAAGTCTGGCACATACCTGCAAAGTCTGGCATGTACCTGAGAAGTCTGCCACATACCTGCGAAGTCTGGCATGTATCTGAGAGCCCTGGCACATACTTGCGAAGTCTGGCACATACCTGCGAGCTCTGGAATGTATCTGAGAGGCCTGCCACTTACCTGCGAAGTCTGGCACATACCTACGAATTCTTACATGTATCTGAAAGGCCTGGCGCATGCTTGGGATGTCTGGCATGTATCTTAGAAGTCTGGCACATACCTGCGAAATCCTGCATGTATCTCAGAAATCTGGCGCATACCTTCGAATTCTGGGATGCATCTGAGAAGTCTGGCACATAATTCCGAAGTCTGCTATGTATCTCAGAAGAAGCCTGGCACATACCTGTGAAGTCTGTTTTGTATCTCAGAAGAAGCCTGGCACATACATGCGAAGTCTGGTATATACCTGAGAGCCGTGGCATATGTCTGAGAAGTCTGGCACATACCTCAAAATTCTGGCATGTATCTGCGAAGTCTGGCGTGTATCTGGGAAGTCTGGCACCTACCTGCAAAGTCTGGCATGTATCTGAGAAGTCTGGCACATACACCAAAGTCTGGCATGTATCTGAGAAGTCTGCCACATACCTGCAAAGTCTGGCATGTATCTGAGAAGTCCGCCACATACCTGCAAAGTCTGGCATGTATCTGAGAAGTCCGCCACATACCTGCGAAGTGTGGCATGTATCTGGGAAGTCCGCCACATACCTGCGAAGTCTGGCATGTATCTGGGAAGTCCGGCACATACCTGCGAAGTCTGGCATGCGTCTGAGAAGTCTGGCATATACTTGCGAAGCCTAGCACATACCTGAGAAGTCTGGCCAGTACCTGCCAATTCTGGCACATATCTGCCAAGTCTGGCACATACCTGCGAATTCTGGCATGTATCTAAGAGGCCTGGCACATACCTGCCAAGTCTGGCACATACCTGCGAATTCTGGCATGTATCTGAGAGGCCTGCCATAAACTTGCGAAGTCCGGCACATACCTGAGAGTTCTGGAATGTATATGAGAGGCCTGCCATAAACTTGCGAAGTCCGGCACATACCTGAGAGTTCTGGAATGTATATGAGAGGCCTGCCACTTACCTGCGAAGTCTGGCACATACCTTCGAATTCTTGCATGTATCTGAAAGGCCTGGCACATACTTGGGAAGTCTGGCATGTATCTCAGAAATCTGGCACATACCTGCGAAATCTGGCATGTATCTCTGAAGTCTGGCACATACATTCGAATTCTGGGATGTATCTGAGAAGTCTGGCGCATACCTGCGAAGTTTGCTATGTATCTCAGAAGAAGGCTGGCACATACCTGTGGAGTCTGGCGTGTATTCAGAAGTCTGCCACATACCTGCGAAGTCTGACATATATCTCAGAAGTCTTGCACATACCTGCGAAGTCTGGCATGTATCTCAGAGGTCTGCCGCATACCAGCGAAGTGTAGCATGTATGTCAGAAGCCTGGCACATAACTGCGAAGTCTGGCATGTATCTCAGAAGTCTGTCACATACCTGCGAAGTCTGGCATGTATCTCACAATTCTGGCACATACTTGCGATATCTCGCATGTATCTCAGAAGTCTGCCACATACCTGCGAAGTGTGGCATGTGTTTGATAGGCCTGGAAATACCTGGGAAGTCTGGCATGTACCTGATAGGCCTGGCACATATCTGAGAAGTCTAGCATGTATCTCAGAAGTCTGGCAGATACTTGCCAATTCTGGCATGTATCTGATAGGCCTGGCACATAAGTGCGAATTCTGGCATATATCTCAGTAGTCTGGCACATCCCTGCGAAGTCTGGCATGTATCTCAGAGGTCTGCCACATACCCGCGAAGTCTGGCATGTATCTGAGACGTCTTCCACATACCTGCGAAGTCTGGCATGTATCTGGGAAGTCTGGCACATACCTGCAAAGTCTGGCATGTCACTCAGGATTCTGGTACATAACTGCGAAGTCTAGCACATACCTGAGAAGTCTGGCCAATACCTGCGAAGTCTGGCACATACCTACCAAGTCTGGCATCTATCTCAGAAATCTGGCACAGACCTGCGAATTCTGGCATGTATCTAAGAGGCCTGGCACCTACCTGCGAATCTGGCACATACCTGCGAATTCTGGCATGTATCTGAGAGGCCTGGCACATACATGCGAAGTCTGGCACATACCTGCGAATTCTAACATGTATCTGAGTGGCCTGGCACATACATGCGAAGTCTGGCACATACCTGCGAGTTATGGAATGTATCTGAGAGGCCTGCTACTTACCTGCGAAGTCTGGCACATTCCTGCGAATTCTTGCATGGATCTGAAGGCCCTGGCACATACTTGGGAAGTCTGGCATGTATCTGAGAAGTCTGGCACATACCTGCAAAGTCTGGCATGTACCTGAGAAGTCTGCCACATACCTGCGAAGTCTGGCATGTATCTGAGAGGCCTGGCACATACTTGCGAAGTCTGGCACATACCTGCGAGCTCTGGAATGTATCTGAGAGGCCTGCCACTTACCTGCGAAGTCTGGCACATACCTACGAATTCTTACATGTATCTGAAAGGCCTGGCGCATGCTTGGGATGTCTGGCATGTATCTTAGAAGTCTGGCACATTCCTGCGAAATCCTGCATGTATCTCAGAAATCTGGCGCATACCTTCGAATTCTGGGATGCATCTGAGAAGTCTGGCACATAATTCCGAAGTCTGCTATGTATCTCAGAAGAAGCCTGGCACATACCTGTGAAGTCTGTTTTGTATCTCAGAAGAAGCCTGGCACATACATGCGAAGTCTGGTATATACCTGAGAGCCGTGGCATATGTCTGAGAAGTCTGGCACATACCTCAAAATTCTGGCATGTATCTGCGAAGTCTGGCGTGTATCTGGGAAGTCTGGCACCTACCAGCAAAGTCTGGCATGTATCTGAGAAGTCTGGCACATACCCCAAAGTCTGGCATGTATCTGAGAAGTCTGCCACATACCTGCAAAGTCTGGCATGTATCTGAGAAGTCCGCCACATACCTGCAAAGTCTGGCATGTATCTGAGAAGTCCGCCACATACCTGCGAAGTGTGGCATGTATCTGGGAAGTCCGCCACATACCTGCGGAGTCTGGCATGTATCTGGGAAGTCCGGCACATACCTGCGAAGTCTGGCATGCGTCTGAGAAGTCTGGCATATACTTGCGAAGCCTAGCACATACCTGAGAAGTCTGGCCAGTACCTGCCAATTCTGGCACATATCTGCCAAGTCTGGCACATACCTGCGAATTCTGGCATGTATCTAAGAGGCCTGGCACATACCTGCCAAGTCTGGCACATACCTGCGAATTCTGGCATGTATCTGAGAGGCCTGCCATAAACTTGCGAAGTCCGGCACATACCTGAGAGTTCTGGAATGTATATGAGAGGCCTGCCACTTACCTGCGAAGTCTGGCACATACCTTCGAATTCTTGCATGTATCTGAAAGGCCTGGCACATACTTGGGAAGTCTGGCATGTATCTCAGAAATCTGGCACATACCTGCGAAATCTGGCATGTATCTCTGAAGTCTGGCACATACATTCGCATTCTGGGATGTATCTGAGAAGTCTGGCGCATACCTGCGAAGTTTGCTATGTATCTCAGAAGAAGGCTGGCACATACCTGTGGAGTCTGGCGTGTATTCAGATGTCTGCCACATACCTGCGAAGTCTGACATATATCTCAGAAGTCTTGCACATACCTGCGAAGTCTGGCATGTATCTCAGAGGTCTGCCGCATACCAGCGAAGTGTGGCATGTATGTCAGAAGCCTGGCACATAACTGCGAAGTCTGGCATGTATCTCAGAAGTCTGTCACATACCTGCGAAGTCTGGCATGTATCTCACAATTCTGAACACATACTTGCGATATCTCGCATGTATCTCAGAAGTCTGCCACATACCTGCAAAGTGTGGCATGTGTTTGATAGGCCTGGAAATACCTGGGAAGTCTGGCATGTACCTGATAGGCCTGGCACATATCTGAGAAGTCTAGCATGTATCTCAGAAGTCTGGCAGATACTTGCCAATTCTGGCATGTATCTGATAGGCCTGGCACATAAGTGCGAATTCTGGCATATATCTCAGTAGTCTGGCACATCCCTGCGAAGTCTGGCATGTATCTCAGAGGTCTGCCACATACCCGCGAAGTCTGGCATGTATCTGAGACGTCTTCCACATACCTGCGAAGTCTGGCATGTATCTGGGAAGTCTGGCACATACCTGCAAAGTCTGGCATGTCACTCAGGATTCTGGTACATAACTGCGAAGTCTAGCACATACCTGAGAAGTCTGGCCAATACCTGCGAAGTCTGGCACATACCTACCAAGTCTGGCATCTATCTCAGAAATCTGGCACAGACCTGCGAATTCTGGCATGTATCTAAGAGGCCTGGCACCTACCTGCGAATCTGGCACATACCTGCGAATTCTGGCATGTATCTGAGAGGCCTGGCACATACATGCGAAGTCTGGCACATACCTGCGAATTCTAGCATGTATCTGAGAGGCCTGGCACATACATGCGAAGTCTGGCACATACCTGCGAGTTATGGAATGTATCTGAGAGGCCTGCTACTTACCTGCGAAGTCTGGCACATTCCTGCGAATTCTTGCATGGATCTGAAGGCCCTGGCACATACTTGGGAAGTCTGGCATGTATCTCAGAAGTCTGGCACATACCTGCGAAATAGGGCATGTATCTCAGAAGTCTGGCACATACCTTCGAAGTTTGTCATGTATCTGAGAAGTCTGGCACATACCTGCGAAGTCTGGTATGTATTTCATAAGAAGCCTGGCGCATACGTGCGAAGTCTGGCATGTATTCAGAAGTCTGCCACATACCTGCGAAGTCTGGCATGTATCTCAGCAGTCTGGCACATAAGTACGAATTCTGGCATATATCTCCGAAGTATGGCACATACCTGCGAAGTCGGGCATGTATCTCAGAAGTCTGCCACATCCCTGCGAAGTGTGGCACGTATCTGATAGAACTGGCACATACCTGCGAAGTCTGGCATGTACCTGATCGGCGTGGCACATATCTGATAAGGCTGGCATGTATCTTTGAGGTCTGGCACCTACCTGCCCAATGTGACATTATCTCAGAGGCCTGGCACATACCTGCGAAGTCTTGCATGTATCTGAAAAGTCTGGCACGTACCTGAAAATTCTGGTATGTAACTGGGAGGTCTGGCACATATCTGAGAAGTCTTGCATATATCTGAAAGGCCTGCGACATACCTGCGAAGCCTGGCATGTATCTGATAGGCCTGCCACATACCTGCGAAGTGTGGCATGTATTTGATAGACCTGCAACATACCTGCGAAGTCTGGCATGTATCTGATAGGCCTGGCACATAAGTGCGAATTCTGGCATATATCTCATAGGCCTGTCACATACCTGCGAAGTCTGGCATGTATCTGAGAATTGTAGCACATACCCGGGAAGTCTGGCATGTATCTGAACGTCTGCCTCATTCCTGCGTAGTCTGGTATCCATCTGAGAAGTCTGGCACATACCTAAGAATTCTGGCATGTATCTGAGAAGTCTCCCACATAGCTGCGAAGTGTGGCATATATCTGGGAAGTCTGACACATACCTGCGAAGTCTGGCATGTATCTGAGACGTCTGGCATATACCTTCGAAGTTTGGAATGTATCTGAGAAGTCTGACACATACCTGCGAAGCTGGCACGTATCTGATAGGACTGGCACATACCTGCAACGTCTGGCATGTACCTGATAAGTGTGGCACATACCAGAGAAGTCTGGCCAATACCTGCGAAGTCTGGCACATACCTACGAAGTCTGGTATGTGTCTCAAAAGTCTGGCACATACCTGCCAATTCAGGTATTTATCTGAGAGGCCTGGCACATACCTCCGAAATCTGGAATGTATCTGAGAAGTTTGGCACATAACCTGAAAATTCTAGCAAGTATCTGAGAACTTAGGGGACTTGTCTGAGAAGTCTTGCATGTACCTGATAGGCCTGCCACATACCTCCAAAGCCTGGCATGTATCCGATAGGCCTGGCACATACCTGCGAAGTCTGGCATGTATCTTTTAAGTCTGCCACATACCTGCGAAGTCTGGCATGTATCTGAGAAGTCTGGCACATACCTGCGATGTCTGGAATGTATCTGATAGGCCTGTCACATACCTGCGAAGTCTGGAATGTATCTGAGATGTCTGGCACATACCTGAAAGTCTGGCATGTATCTGAGTAGTCCAGCACATACCTGCGAATTCTAGCATGTACCTGTGAATTCTCGCACATACCTGCGAAGTCTGGCATGTATCTGAGAAGGTTGCCACATACCTGCGAAGTCTGGCATATATCTGAGAATTCAGCCAAATACCTGCGAAGTCTGGCATGTATGTGAGAAGTCTGCTACATACCTGCGAAGTCTGGCATCTATCTGAGAAGCCTGGAATATATCTGCGAAGTCTGGCATGGATCTGAGAAGTCTGCACATACCTGCGAAGTCTGGCATGTCTCTCAGAAGTCTTGCACATACCTGGGAAGTCTAGAACATATCTGAGAAGTCTGGCCAATACCTGCGAAGTCTGGCACATACCTGCGAAGTCTGGCATGTATCTCAGAAGTCTGGCACATACCTGCGAAGTCTGGCATGTATCTCAGAAGTCTGGCACATACCTGCCAAGTCTGGCATGTATCTCAGAAGCCTGGCACATACCTGCGAAGTCTGTCATGAATCTCAGAAGCCTGGCACATGCCTGCGAATTCTGGCATGTGTCTGAGAAGTCTGGCATGTATCTCAGAAGTCTGCCACATACCTGCGAAATGTGGCATGTATCTCAGAAGTCTTCCACATACCTTCAAAGTGTGGCATGTATCTCAGAAGTCTGCCACATACCTGAGAAGTGTGGCATGTATCTAAGAAATCTTCCACATACCTGCGAAGTGTGGCATGTATCTGAGAAGTCTGCCACATACCTGCGAAGTGTGGCATGTATCTCAGAAGTCTACAACATACCTATGAAGTCTGGCATGTATCTCTATGTCTGCCACATACCTGCGAAGTGTGGCATGTATTTGATAGGCCTGGCACACACCTGCGAAGTCTGGCATGTATCTCAGAAGTCTGGTATGTACCTACGAAGTCTAGCATGTATCTCAGAAGTCTAGCACATACTTGCGAAATCTGGCATGTATCTCAGAAGTCTCGCTCATATCTGCGAAGTCTGGCATGTATCTCAGAAGTCTGGCACATACCTGCGAAGTCTGGCATGTAGCTCGGAAATCTGGCGCATACCTGCGAAGTCTGGCATGTATCTCAGAATTCTGGCACATACTTGCGAATTGTGGCATGTATCTGAGAATTCTGCCACATACCTACGAATTCTGGCATGTATCTGATAGGCCTGCCACATACCTGAGAAGTGTGGCATGTATCTCAGAAGTCTGGCACATACCTGCAAAGTCTGCCATATATCTGAGATGCCTCGCACATACCTGAGAAGTCTGGCACGTATCCTAGAGGTCTGTCACATACCTGCGAAGTGTGGCATGTATCTCAGAGGCCTGGCACATACCTGAGATGTCTGGCATGTATCTCAGAGGTCTGCCACATACCTGTGAAGTGTGGCATGTATCTCAAAATTCTGGCACATACCTGCGAAGTGGGGCATGTATCTACGAAGTCTGCCATATACCTGCAAAGTGTAGCATGTATCTCAGAAGTCTGCCACATACCTGCGAAGTGTGGCATGTATCTAAGAAATCTTCCACATACCTGCGAAGTGTGGCATGTATCTGAGAGGTCTGCCACATATCTGCGAAGTGTGGCATGTATCTCAGAGGCCTGGCACATACCTGAGATGTCTGGCATGTATCTCAGAAGTCTGCCACATACCTGTGAAGTGTGGCATGTATCTCAAAAGTCTGGCACATACCTGCGAAGCGGGGCATGTATCTACGAAGTCTGCCATATACCTGCAAAGTGTAGCATGTATCTTAGAAGTCTGCCACATACCAGCGAAGTGTGGCATGCATCTCAGAAGTCTGCCACATACCTGCGAAGTGTGGCATGTATCTGAGAGGTCTGCCACATACCTGCGAAGTCTGGCATGTATCTGAGAGGCCTGGCACATACTTGCGAAGTCTGGCACATACCTGCGAGTTCTGGAATGTAACTGAGAGGCCTGCCACTTACCTATGAAGTCTGGCACATACCTGCGAATTCTTAGATGTATCTGAAAGGCCTGGCACATGCTTGGGATGTCTGGCATGTATCTTAGAAGTCTGGCACATACCTGCAAAATCCTGCATGTGTCTCAGAAGTCTGGCGCATACCTTCGAATTCTGGGATGTATCTGAGAAGTCTGGCACATACCTCCGAAGTCTGCTATGTATCTCAGAAGAAGCCTGGTACATACATGCGTAGTCTGGCATGTACCTGATAGCCGTGGCACATGTCTGGGAAGTCTGGCATGTATCTGAGAAGTCTGGCACATACCTCAAAATTCTGGCATGTTTCTGAGAAGTCTTGCATGGATCTGATAGCCCTGCCACATACCTGGGAAACCTGGCATGTATCTGATCGACCTGCCAAATAGGTGCGATGTCTGGCATGTATCTGAGAAGTCTGGCACATACCTGAAAAGTCTGGTATGTATCTGAGAAGTCTCCCACATACCTGCGAAGTGCGGCATATATCTGGGAAGTCTGGCACATACCTGCGAACTCTGGCATGTATCTGACAAGTCTGGCACATACCTGCGAGGTCTGTCATGTATCTCATAGGCCTGTCACATACCTGCGAAGTCTGGCATGTATCTGAGAATTGTGGCACATACCCGGGAAGTCTGGCATGTATCTGACAAGTCTGTCACATACCTGCGAAGTCTGGCATGTATCTGAGAATTGTGGCACATACCCGGGAAGTCTGGCATGTATCTGAACGTCTGCCACATTCCTGCGTAGTCTGGCATCCATCTGAGAAGTCTGGCACATACCTAAGAATTCTGCCATGTATCTGAGTAGTCTGGCACATACCTGCGACGTCTGGCATGTATCTGAGAAGTCTGGCACATACCTCAAAGTTTTGGCATGTTTCTGAGAAGTCTGGCACATATCTGAGATGACTTGCATGTATCTGATAGGCCTGCCACATACCTGGGAAACCTGGCATGTATCTGATCGACCTGCCACATACCTGCGAAGTCTGGCATGTATCTGAGAAGTCTACCACATACTTGCAAAGTCTGGCTCGTATCTGAGAAGTCTGGCACATATCTGCGACGTCTGGCATGTATCTGAGAAGTCTGGCACATACCTGGAAAGTCTGGCATGTATCTGAGAAGTCTGGCACATACCTGGAAAGTCTGGCATGTATCTCAGAAGTCTCCCACATACCTGCGAAGTGCGGCATATATCTGGGAAGTCTAGCACATACCTGGAAAGTCTGGCATATATCTGGGAAGTCTAGCACATACCTGGAAAGTCTGGCATATATCTGGGAAGTCTAGCACATACCTGCGAAGTCTGGCATATATCTGGGAAGTCTCCCACATACCTGGAAAGTCTGGCATATATCTGGGAAGTCTAGCACATACCGGCGAAGTCTGGCATATATCTGATAAGTCTGGCACATACCTGCGAAGTGCGGCATATATCTGGGAAGTCTAGCACATACGTGCAAAGTCTGGCATGTATCTGAGAAGTCTCCCACATACCTGCGAAGTGCGGCATGTATCTGGGAAGTCTCCCACATACCTGGAAAGTCTGGCATATATCTGGAAAGTCTAGCACATACCTGCGAAGTCTGGCATATATCTGAGAAGTCTGGCACATACCTGCGAAGTGCGGCATATATCTGGGAAGTCTAGCACATACGTGCAAAGTCTGGCATGTATCTGAGAAGTCTCCCACATACCTGCGAAGTGCGGCATGTATCTGGGAAGTCTAGCACATACCTGCGAAGTCTGGCATGTATCTGAGAAGTCTGGCACATACCTGCGAGGTCTGGCATGTATCTCATAGGCCTGTCACAAACCTGCGAAGTCTGGCATGTATCTGAGAATTGTAGCACATACCCGGGAAGTCTGGCATGTATCTGAACGTCTGCCTCATTCCTGCGTAGTCTGGCATCCATCTGAGAAGTCTGGCACATACCTAAGAATTCTGGCATGTATCTGAGAAGTCTCCCACATAGCTGCGAAGTGCGGCATATATCTGGGAAGTCTGACACATACCTGCGAAGTCTGGAATGTATCTGAGAGGCCTGCCACTTACCTGCGAAGCCTGGCACATACCTGTGAACTCTTACATGTATCTGAAAGGCCTGGCGCATGCTTGCGATGTCTGGCATGTATCTTAGAAGTCTGGCACATACCTGCGAAATCCTGCATGTATTTCAGAAATCTGGCGCATACCTTCGAATTCTGGGATGTATCTGAGAAGTCTGGCACATACATCCGAAGTTTGCTATGTATCTCAGAAGAAGCCTGGCACATACCTGTGAAGTCTGTTTTGTATCTCAGAAGAAGCCTGGCACATACATGCGAAGTCTGGCATATACCTGAGAGCCGTGGCATATGTCTGAGAAGTCTGGCATGTATCTGAGAAGTCTGGCACATACCTCAAAAATCTGGCATGTATCTGCGAAGTGTGGCATGTATCTGAGAAGTCTGCCACATACCTGCAAAGTCTGGCATGTATCTGAGAAGTCTGCCACATACCTGCAAAGTCTGGCATGTATCTGAGAAGTCTGCCACATACCTGCGAAGTGTGGCATGCGTCTGAGAAGTCTGGCATATACTTGCGAAGTCTGGCATGCGTCTGAGAAGTCTGGCATATACTTGCGAAGCTTAGCACATACCTGAGAAGTCTGGCCAGTACCGGCGAATTCTGGCACATATCTGCCAAGTCTGGCACATACCTGGGAATTCTGGCATGTATCTAAGAGGCCTGGCACATACCTGCCAAGTCTGGCACATACCTGCGAATTCTGGCATGTGTCTGAGAGGCCTGCCATAAACTTGCGAAGTCCGGCACATTCCTGCGAGTTCTGGAATGTATATGAGAGGTCTGCCACTTACCTGCGAAGTCTGGCACATACCTGCGAATTCTGGCATGTATCTGAGAGGCCTGCCATAAACTTGCGAAGTCCGGCACATACCTGCGAGTTCTGGAATGTATATGAGAGGTCTGCCACTTACCTGCGAAGTCTGGCACATACCTGCGAATTCTTGCATGTATCTGAAAGGCCTGGCACATACTTGGGAAGTCTGGCATGTATCTCAGAAATCTGGCACATACCTGCGAAATCTTGCATGTATCTCAGAAGTCTGGCACATACATTCGAATTCTGGGATGTATCTGAGAAGTCTGGCGCATACCTGCGAAGTTTGCTATGTATCTCAGAAGAAGCCTGGCACATACCTGTGAACTCTGGCGTGTATTCAGAAGTCTGCCACATACCTGCGAAGTCTGGCATATATCTCAGAAGTCTGGCACATACCTGCGAAGTCTGGCATGTATCTCACAATTCTGGCACATACTTGCGAAATCTCGCAATAATCTCAGAAGTCTGCCACATACCTGCGAAGTGTGGCATGTGTTTGATAGGCCTGGAAATACCTGGGAAGTCTGGCATGTATCTGATAGGCCTGGCACAGAAGTGCGAATTCTGGCATATATCTCAGAAGTCTGGCACATGCCTACAAATTCGGGCATGTATCTCAGAAGTCTGCCACATACCAGCGAAGTGTGGCACGTATCTGATAGAACTGGCACATACCTGCGAAGTCTAGCATGTACCTGATAGGCCTGGCACATATCGGTGAAGTCTAGCATGTATCTCAGAAGTCTGGCACATACCTGCCAATTCTGGCATGTATCTGATAGGCCTGGCACATAAGTGCGAATTCTGGCATATATCTCAGTAGTCTGGCACATCCATGCGAAGTCTGGCATGTATCTCAGAGGTCTGCCACATACCCGCGAAGTCTGGCATGTATCTGAGACGTCTTCCACATACCTGCGAAGTCTGGCATGTATCTGGGAAGTCTGGCACATACCTGCAAAGTCTGGCATGTCACTCAGGATTCTGGTACATAACTGCGAAGTCTAGCACATACCTGAGAAGTCTGGCTAATACCTGCGAAGTCTGGCACATACCTACGAAGTCTGGCATCTATCTTAGAAGTCTGGCACAGACCTGCGAATTCTGGCATGTATCTAAGAGGCCTGGCACATACCTGCGAAGTCTGGCACATACCTGCGAATTCTAGCATGTATCTGAGAGGCCTGGCACATACATGCGAAGTCTGGCACATACCTGCGAGTTATGGAATGTATCTGAGAGGCCTGGCACATACCTGCGAAGTCTGGCACATTCCTGCGAATTCTTGCATGGATCTGAAGGCCCTGGCACATACTTGGGAAGTCTGGCATGTATCTCAGAAGTCTGGCACATACCTGCGAAATAGGGCATGTATCTCAGAAGTCTGGCACATACCTTCGAAGTTTGTCATGTATCTGAGAAGTCTGGCACATACCTGCGAATTCTGGTATGTATTTCATAAGAAGCCTGGCGCATACGTGCGAAGTCTGGCATGTATTCAGAAGTCTGCCACATACCTGCGAAGTCTGGCATGTATCTCAGTAGTCTGGCACATAAGTGCGAATTCTGGCATATATCTCCGAAGTATGGCACATACCTGCGAAGTCGGGCATGTATCTCAGAAGTCTGCCACATCGCTGCGAAGTGTGGCACGTATCTGATAGAACTGGCACATACCTGCGAAGTCTGGCATGTACCTGATCGGTGTGGCACATATCTGAGAAGGCTGGCATGTATCTCAGAGGTCTGGCACCTACCTGCCCAATCTGACATGTATCTCAGAGGCCTGGCATATACCTGCGAAGTCTTGCATGTATCTGAAAAGTCTGGCACGTACCTGAAAATTCTGGTATGTAACTGGGAGGTCTGGCACATATCTGAGAAGTCTTGCATATATCTGAAAGGCCTGCGACATACCTGCGAAGCCTGGCATGTATCTGATAGGCCTGCCACATACCTGCAAAGTGTGGCATGTATTTGACAGACCTGCAACATACCTGCGAAGTCTGGCATGTATCTGATAGGCCTGGCACATAAGTGCGAATTCTGGCATATATCTCAGAAGTCTGGCACATCACTGCGAAGTCTGTCATGTATCTGAGACGTCTGGCATATACCTTCGAAGTTTGGCATGTATCTGAGAAGTCTGACACATACCTGCTAAGTCTGGCACGTATCTGATAGGACTGGCACATACCTGCAACGTCTGGCATGTACCTGATAGGCGTGGCACATACCAGAGAAGTCTGGCCAATACCTGCGAAGTCTGGCACATACCTACGAAGTCTGGTATGTGTCTCAAAAGTCTGGCACATACCTGCCAATTCAGGTATTTATCTGAGAGGCCTGGCACATACCTCCGAATTCTGGAATGTATCTGAGAAGCTTGGCACATACCTGAAAATTCTGGCATGTATCTGAGAACTTTGGGGACTTGTCTGAGAAGTCTTGCATGTATCTGATAGGCCTCCCACATACCTGCAAAGCCTGGCATGTATCCGATAGGCCTGGCACATACCTGCGAAGTCTGGCATGTATCTGACAAGTCTGCCACATACCTGCGAGGTCTGGAATGTATCTGAGATGCCTGGCACGTACCTGAAAGTCTGGCATGTATCTGAGTAGTCCAGCACATACCTGCGAAGTCTGGCACATACCTGCGAGGTCTGGAATGTATCTGATAGGCCTGTCACATACCTGCGAAGTCTGGAATGTATCTGAGATGTCTGGCACATACCTGAAAGTCTGGCATGTATCTGAGTAGTCCAGCACATACCTGCGAATTCTAGCATGTACCTGTGAATTCTCGCACATATCTGCAAAGTCTGGCATGTATCTGAGAAGGTTGCCACATACCTGCGAAGTCTGGCATATATCTGAGAATTCAGGCAAATACCTGCGAAGTCTTTCATGTATCTGATAGGCCTGTCACATACCTGCGAAGTCTGGCATGTATCTGAAAATCTGCCACATACCTGCGAAGTCTGGCATGCATCTGAGAAGTCTGGCACATATCTGCGAATTGTGGCATGTATCTCAGAAGTCTGTCACATACTTGCGAAGTCTGGCATGTAACTGAGATGGTTGCCACATACCTGCGAAGTCTGGCATATATCTGAGAATTCAGCCAAATACCTGCGAAGTCTGGCATGTATGTGAGAAGTCTGCCCCATACCTGCGAAGTCTGGCATCTATCTGAGAAGCCTGGCATATATCTGTGAAGTCTGGCATGGATCTGAGAAGTCTGGCACATACCTGCGAAGTCTGGCATGTCTCTCAGAAGTCTGGCACATACCTGGGAAGTCTAGCACATATCTGAGAAGTCTGGCCAATACCTGCGAAGTCTGGCACATACCTGTGAAGTCTGGCATGTATCTCAGAAGTCTGGCACATACCTGCGAAGTTTGGCATGTATCTCAGAAGTCTGGCACATACCTGCGAAGTCTGGCATGTATCCCAGAAGCCTGGCACATACCTGCGAAGTCTGGCATGTATGTCAGAAGCCTGGCACATACCTGCGAAGTCTGGAATGAATCTCAGAAGCCTGGCACATGCCTGCGAATTCTGGCATGTATCTGAGAAGTCTGGCATGTATCTCAGGAGTCTGCCACATAGCTGCAAAATGTGGCATGTATCTCAGTAGTCTTCCACATACCTTCAAAGTGTGGCATGTATCTCAGAAGTCTGCCACATACCTGCGAAGTGGTGCATGTATCTGAGAAGTCTGCCACATACCTGTGAAGTGTGGCATGTATCTCAGAAGTCTACAACATACCTATGAAGTCTGGCATGTATCTCTAAGTCTGCCACATACCTGCGAAGCGTGGCATGTATTTGATAGGCCTGGCACACACCTGCGAAGTCTGGCATGTATCTCAGAAGTCTGGCACATACCTGCGAAGTCTGGCATGTATCTCAGAAGCCTGGCACATACCTGCAAAGTCTGGCATGTATGTCAGAAGCCTGGCTCATGCCTGCGAATTCTGGCATGTATCTGAGAAGTCTGGTATGTATCTGAGAAGTCTCGCACATACCTGCGAATTCTGGCGTGTATCTCAGAAGTCTGGCACATACTTGTGAATTCTGGCATTTATGTGACATGCCTGGCACATACCTGAGAATTCTGTCATTTATTTATGAAGCTTGGCACATACCGGCGAATTCTGGCTTGTATCTGATAGGCCTGGCGCATACCTGAGAAGTCTGGCATGTATCTCAGAAGCTTCGCACATACCTGAGGAGTCTGGCACATATCTGAGAACTTTGGGGACTTGTCTGAGAAGTCTTGCATGTACCTGATAGGCCTGCCACATACCTCCAAAGCCTGGCATGTATCCGATAGGCCTGGCACATACCTGCGAAGTCTGGCATGTATCTGTCAAGTCTGCCACATACCTGCGAAGTCTGGCATGTATCTGAGAAGTCTGCCACATACCTGCAAAGTCTGGCATGTATCTGAGAAGTCTGGCACATGTCTGTGACGTCTGGTATCTATCTGAGAAGTCTGGCACATACCTGAGAATTCTGGCACACACCTGAGAATTCTGGCATGTATCTGAGAAGTCTGGCATATACCTGCGAAGTCTGGCATGTATCTGAGAAGTCTGGCACATATCTGAGTATTTTGGCATGTATCTGATAGGCCTGGCACATACCTGCGAATTCTGGGGTGTATCTGAGAAGTCCGACACATACTTGCAAAGTCTGGCATGTATCTGAGAGGCTTGGCACATACCTGCAAAGTCTGGCATGTATCTGAGAAGTATGGCACATATCTGAGGATTCTGGCATGTATCTGATAGGCCTGGCACATACCTGCGAATTCTGGCGTGTATCTGAGAAGTCCAGCACATACTTGCAAAGTCTGGCATGTATCTGAGAGGCTTGGCACATACCTGCAAAGTCTGGCATGTATCTGGTAGGTCTAGCACATATCTGGGAAGTGTGGCACATATCTGAGAAGTCTGGCATGTATCTCAGAGGTCTGGTACATACCTACAAATTATGGTATCTATCTGAGAAATGTGGCACCTATCTGCGAAGTCTGGCGTGTATCTGATAGGCCTAGTACATATCTGAGAAACCTAGGACATATCTGAGAAGCCTGGCATGTATATTATAGGTCTGGCACATACCTGCAAAACCTGGAACATATCTGAGAAGCCTGGCACATACCTGCGTAGTCTGGCATGTATCTGAGAACCCTGGCACGTACCTGAGAAACCCTGTTTTCCACTTGGTAGGACACATTGGCATAAGTAACGAATATGCATTAGGATGTGGTGCCTGGCACATACCTGCGAAGCCTGGCTTTCCACTTGGTAAGACACATTAACATAAATAACGAATATGCATTAGGATGTGGTGCCTGGCACATACCTGTGATGCCTGGCCTTCCACTTGGTAAGACACATTATTGGAGCACAGTGCAGGGGTCTGCCCACAAAGGCTCACATTAAACAAATGGTAATATTGTGCACCAGATGCAGTAAAGAGTCTGTTACCTTTTACAAGATAAGGGCTGAAACAGAATAAATAAGCCTTTAGTCTTTCTTTCAACCTGCTATCAAACCATATACCTTTAAAAACTTTCCAATATTCACCTGCTTTGTATTTTTTTCAGCTTTCTAACCAGTTGGTTAACTTCTGTGTTTTGAATTTGTCCATATCATCACATTTGCAATTGACTTTGCTAATATTTCATCCTTATCTATTTCATATCATAAATAACTATCTCTTCCTATGTTGCACATCTTGGGTGAGCGAGAGGAATAGAACATAAATTGTAGGTCTACATTTAACAAATAAAATATGTTCTGACAAAGATTTATAAACACTCTAAGAGAGAATTTAACATACAGGTGTTCACAGATTTTTGGGGTAACTTCATAAGACAATATTTTCATTGAATAGTTAAATAACTAAAATATCTTATCACCATTTGAATTTAGGTAGAGTGAGACCCTCTCGGGCCTGTCTCTGGAAGGAAGAGCAAGCATATTAGTAGAGATGCCATTTCAACTTGCACCACTACAAATTAACCTAAAAGCTAAAGGTGTAATACTTATTGAGGGGCACAGAGCACCATCTGGAGATAAACAAATATTTTTGGAGCACATAGAGAAATTGTTAAACTTGTTATAAGAAAACAAGATCAAACTTCTAATGGGAGATTTAAATATCAGCGTATTAAGTGATAGCGCAGCTAATGGAGCTACTAGATAGACATAACTAAAATGCAATTCAAGTTATTCACCCGATGTAACATATACATGTTGTGGATTCGTTCAGTATTATAAAAGTTGAAATATAATATTATTAAATACAAAAATAACTTAGAATTATAGTACGCATATATGTGCATTAAATTTATAAATTGTTCTAAATACAACCCAGGCATATACTGGATTAGATGCGAATGTGGAAATGCCAACATTGGCCAAACTGGCAGATCATTCATCACGTGTTGAAAAGAACACATACACACCCTAAAGCTAAACCAGCCTGAAAAATCCTCACTAACAGAACATGTGATTACAACTGGCCACCACATCGATTTTGATAAAATAGAACTCCTAGCCACCTGCAACAATTTCTCTCACAGGCTGACTTGAGAAAATGTGGAGATCTTAAAAGAAAAGAACACTATCAACAAGGACAACGGAAAGCCCTCCTCACTAGCACAGCCATTGGCCAGAGGTCAGCCAATGAAAGGCAAGGGTTGGAGCCAATAGATCAACTCAGAACTGACAGCCTGCCACAGCAGTCTTCAAAAATTGATGGACCAGAGAAGGATCCTACATTCGGGAAAAGTCCTAAACACCACAGTATTCTCCCCATAGTGACACTGGAACAAACTGCCATTGGCAGACAGGCAATGGGGATGGGACCACCAGAGAACCGCATCTGGTGTATAAGCGGGAGCAGCAGAGCAAAGATTGGGAAGGCACTTTGCCTCGAGATTTCGAAAAGAAAACACATCTTATAGAGATGTGATAGTGGGCGTTCCTCACCACCTTCCCACGCAGCTTCTCCTGGGCTATGTTGCGAAATTGTGGCCTTCAACTTCGAGGGTCACACGTATTCAGTCCAGGAGGGGCCCTACACCACTTGTGCACCTTTTCTTCAGGGAAAAGACACACTACAATGCAGCTCTCTACAGCAGGGTATCCCTCAGGATAGAATCAGATAGAGTTGGGCTGATTGAACTCCACCCTGCCACTGCTGCTGCCTCTACGGGCACAGGGAGGAAGGATGCACTGCACCACATGGGTACCACTAATGTGGGGCACCAAACGTGACTTCTGCCTGCACCCAGCACAACCTCTCCAGATGTCACCACTTCTGTGCATGCTGCTGGGGGCAGGACCATTTCAACGGGCAAGCTTGCTGCCCAATGAAAAAGCAGCCGAGCACCGCAATCGAAACCAGCCAGCATCAGGGCAGTGTAGACCGGAGCCTAACAGCTGTATCAGATGTGCCCAAGTCTATGCTTCAGGGCACCTTTGCATCTGAAGTCCTCCAAAAGCTGGAGGAATGTAAGGTAGAGATCTTGAATCTTGTAACAAAAGTCGCTTCATGGAGGAGGAACTATACGAATCTAGAGAAGTGCTGACGTACCACACGTCAAGAATGGAGGTTCTCATGCCTATCGAACTTAACATAGGACTGCTCACAACAGGAAAAGCCCTCAAAACAAGAAATTTCAAATTTCTGCTGTTACTCCAAAGGCTCGTCAAGGAAGAAGGTGGCAGCTCCTCAGATGATGCTGGAGGACCGACCAGGGACAGAAGCCATGCCCACTCACTACAAGCATGCTGCACCACCTCCAGTGCCACACAACCGTGGACGGCGGAGGCATCAGTAAAACCCCCAAAATACTCCTTGATAACCTACACCTACTACTTCCTTCTTATTGCCACACTTGAATTCCCAAGGGTGTAATCAGGACCTTGATCATGTTTATGGTCATGTGGCACCCACTTTCACCTAGCTTAAGTCCCTGTGGCTGGCCAATCAATCCCTCCTTGAATCCACAGGTGCCATAGCAGTACTGCTTTACCTTCTGTCCCTAAATTCTCTTTGGTGGGTGTTTTTTAGTGAGTAGTACCTTCGGGCAAAGCTCACACAGGTGGCTGAGCCATCATAGAAACAAGGATTGGGATTCGGGATCTGACCACCGAGAGAGGAACATCTACCTGCAAGTCAAGCTGACGTGAGAGGAATGCTCTCTAAAGACAGAACTTGAAAAGTAGTGCTGAACGGTCTATATGGCAACATATCCCAGAAGAGCTAAAGGAGGTCCTACAGCGACTGGAGTTCCATGATAAAAGACAAGCAAACTTACTCAAGAAATTCTCGCACGTTGATGCCCACCTTTATGGTGGAGCTCACCCATGAGACATGTGCGACAGCCATCAAAGATATCCGAAGCCTTCTGCACTGCAGGACCCAAGTGGAGGACTATGTCCTCCCAGCTGGACCTCCTGAGTTTGGCAAGAGCCAAAGATTTAAACAAATGACAAAAATTGCGCAGCACCACAGCTTGAGGTGTGCCGGCAACCACCATGTATGAACTTCCACTCTGAGCATTTCAAGTGTGTGCTGTGCAACAGCAGCTAATACGGGGCAAAATGGCAAGGCTATAGAGCATACCGGTATCTAATGGACACAACCAATAGGTACCAGAATGTGTACACCAGTGCATCGACAACTGACTCAAGCCAAAGGGGCACATACACACAACACCTCACAAGCCAAAGCCAAAATGAAAACTCAAATATGCACAGGTACATGGTGGCCCATCATGAAGAACCCCCAAAGGTACCCAGAGGGCCCCAGACCAAGGCCCTACACACCGCTGAGATCCAGAGAAAACCATGCAGCCAGGCAACTGAGGGCACCGCCACCCCACAAAAAAATCTGCTCGCTCGTCCTATCAATAGAGACCCAAGAGCCTGCAAACACAATGCAACCAAACAGTATACCCAAAGCGGAGCCTAAAACACCAGTCAACTACAACATTACAGCTCCACAGAGAACTCCAGAACACAGGAGAATGCTACAAAGGCACCTCATCAATGCCTAATGTAAGCACACGAGGAGGTTTGGGTGACGCTCAAGCAGCCTGTCGTCACCGGCACTAGTGTTGCTAAACAGGCTGGAGCAAGAGAACCATCAAAGCACTCATGCAGCTACATGACATCCCTGGACCATCCTAGAACAGATAGGAGCTACCATGGTTGCCCTGGAAATAGGAAGAAAAGTATAAACAGAAAAAGCTAGAAAAACCAAATAAACAAAACAAAAGACAAAAACATACCAAACACACAAAAAAAACCAAACCAAACAAGCAACACCCACACTCATATGGCAAACACAAGCAATAACACTGACACAGCAACCATCCTTTATTGGAACTGCAGGGGTGATCGATCAAAGCTACATGAACTGCCACATTTCATCACTAACAACATTTCAATAGTACTACTTGGAGAAACACTCCTCAACCTGCGAGCCAGATTCGCTGTGCCTGAATATCCCATGTACTGTAACGACCGACCGTGCCAGCCGCACTATAACAAAAGCTGGAGGAAACTCCATTTTATTCAAATGCACTCCCCAACACTTCCAAAAGAGCATAAGACCACTGAACCGCATGGACGACACAGAAACCACCCTCCCCATTGCCAACCAGAACATCATTACCACAGCTGCTTAATGCCCCTATTACACTCACAACCAACAACCTAAACTCAATTACCACACTGAGCGATCAGCAAAAAATCATGGGGGACTTGAACATAATACACGCAACACGGGGCAACACAGCAAACAACCATGCAGGAAAACACTACCCCACCAGATGCAGACGAGGGTCTATATAGCCACTTGACTTTCATTTCAACCAACACCACATGCGCACTCACTCAACATACAGTTCAAATATGAGCTCCCATGAATAGACTCACTTGCTTCTGATCACTACAAAATTCGGCTACAAATCATGTAAACCCCATTGCCGCCCTGAAACGCTCAGAGGAAACTTTAATAGAACAGCCTGGCATCTCTTTGCTGAAGCTCTAGATGAAACTCTCACCCTCATTGCTAACATTCAAACCGAACACGAAGTAAAAGCAGACACCATAACACTTGAACCAGTCACACAGCTAGGCATTGCAGCATACATCCTGCTCCAGCAGCAACCACAACACTTGAAACACACACACAGCTAGGCATTGCAGCATCCAGCCTACTCCAGCAGCAACCACAACACTTGAAACAGTCACACAGCTAGGCATTGCAGTATCCAGCCTACTCCAGCAGCAACCACAACACTTGAAACAGTCACACAGCTAGGCATTGCAGTATCCAGCCTACTCCAGCAGCAACCACAACACTTGAAACAGTCACACAGCTAGGCATTGCAGTATCCATCCTACTCCAGCAGCAACCACAACACTTGAAACAGTCACACAGCTAGGCATTGCAGTATCCAGCCTACTCCAGCAGCAACCACAACACTTGAAACAGTCACACAGCTAGGCATTGCACCATCCATCCTACTCCAGCAGCAACCGAAACACTTGAAACACACACACAGCTAGGCAGTGCAGCATCCATCCTGCTCCAGCAGCAACCACAACACTTGAAACACACACACAGCTAGGCATTGCAGCATCCATCCTACTCCAGCAGCAACCACAACACTTGAAACAGTCACACAGCTAGGCATTGCAGTATCCAGCCTACTCCAGCAGCAACCACAACACTTGAAACAGTCACACAGCTAGGCATTGCAGTATCCAGCCTACTCCAGCAGCAACCACAACACTTGAAACAGTCACACAGCTAGGCATTGCAGCATCCATCCTACTCCAGCAGCAACCACAACACTTGAAACAGTCACACAGCTAGGCATTGCAGTATCCAGCCTACTCCAGCAGCAACCACAACACTTGAAACACACACACAGCTAGGCAGTGCAGCATCCATCCTGCTCCAGCAGCAACCACAACACTTGAAACACACACACAGCTAGGCATTGCAGCATCCATCCTACTCCAGCAGCAACCACAACACTTGAAACACACACACAGCTAGGCATTGCAGTATCCATCCTGTTCCAGCAGCAACCACAACACTTGAAACACACACACAGCTAGGCAGTGCACCATCCATCCTGTTCCAGCAGCAACCACAACACTTGAAACACACACACAGCTAGGCATTGCAGTATCCATCCTGTTCCAGCAGCAACCACAACACTTGAAACACACACACAGCTAGGCAGTGCACCATCCATCCTGTTCCAGCAGCAACCACAACACTTGAAACAGTCACACAGCTAGGCATTGCAGTATCCATCCTGTTCCAGCAGCAACCACAACACTTGAAACACACACACAGCTAGGCATTGCAGTATCCATCCTGCTCCAGCAGCAACCGAAACACTTGAAACAGTCACACAGCTAGGCATTGCAGCATCCAGCCTACTCCAGCAGCAACCGAAACACTTGAAACAGTCACATAGCTAGGCATTGCACCATCCATCCTACTCCAGCAGCAACCGAAACACTTGAAACAGTCACACAGCTAGGCATTGCAGCATCCAGCCTACTCCAGCAGCAACCGAAACACTTGAAACAGTCACACAGCTAGGCATTGCAGCATCCAGCCTACTCCAGCAGCAACCAAAACACTTGAAACAGTCACACAGCTAGGCATTGCAGCATCCAGCCTACTCCAGCAGCAACCGAAACACATGAAACAGTCACACAGCTAGGCATTGCAGCATCCATCCTGTTCCAGCAGCAACCGAAACACTTGAAACAGTCACACAGCTAGGCATTGCAGCATCCATCCTACTCCAGCAGCAACCACAACACTTGAACCAGTCACACAGCTAGGCATTGCAGCATCCATCCTACTCCAGCAGCAACCACAACACTTGAAACAGTCACACAGCTAGGCATTGCAGCATCCAGCCTACTCCAGAAGCAACCACAACACTTGAACCAGTCACATAGCTAGGCATTGCAGCATCCATCCTACTCCAGCAGCAACCACAACACTTGAACCAGTCACACAGCTAGGCATTGCAGCATCCAGCCTACTCCAGCAGCAACCGAAACACTTGAAACAGTCACAGAGCTAGGCATTGCACCATCCAGCCTACTCCAGCAGCAACCGAAACACTTGAAACAGTCACACAGCTAGGCATTGCAGCATCCAGCCTACTCCAGCAGCAACCGAAACACTTGAAACAGTCACACAGCTAGGCATTGCACCATCCAGCCTACTCCAGCAACAACCGAAACACTTGAAACAGTCACACAGCTAGGCATTGCAGCATCCATCCTGTTCCAGCAGCAACCGAAACACTTGAAACAGTCACACAGCTAGGCATTGCAGCATCCATCCTACTCCAGCAGCAACCACAACACTTGAACCAGTCACACAGCTAGGCATTGCAGCATACATCCTGTTCCAGCAGCAACCGAAACACTTGAAACAGTCACACCGCTAGGCATTGCAGCATCCATCCTGTTCCAGCAGCAACCGAAACACTTGAAACAGTCACACAGCTAGGCATTGCAGCATCCATCCTACTCCAGCAGCAACCACAACACTTGAACCAGTCACACAGCTAGGCATTGCAGCATCCAGCCTACTCCAGCAGCAACCACAACACTTGAACCAGTCACACAGCTAGGCATTGCAGCATCCAGCCTACTCCAGCAGCAACCGCAACACTTGAACCAGTCACACAGCTAGGCATTGCAGCATCCAGCCTACTCCAGCAGCAACCACAACACTTGAAACAGTCACACAGCTAGGCATTGCAGCATACATCCTGTTCCAGCAGCAACCGAAACACTTGAAAAAGTCACACAGCTAGGCATTGCAGCATCCGTCCTGTTCCAGCAGCAACCGAAACACTTGAAAAAGTCACACAGCTAGGCAATGCAGCATCCATCCTGTTCCAGCAGCAACCACAACACTTGAACCAGTCACACAGCTAGGCATTGCAGCATACATCCTGTTCCAGCAGCAACCACAACACTTGAAAAAGTCACACAGCTAGGCATTGCAGCATCCATCCTACTCCAGCAGCAACCACAACACTTGAACCAGTCACACAGCTAGGCATTGCAGCATCCAGCCTACTCCAGCAGCAACCGAAACACTTGAAAAAGTCACACAGCTAGGCATTGCAGCATCCAGCCTACTCCAGCAGCAACCGAAACACTTGAAAAAGTCACACAGCTAGGCATTGCAGCATCCATCCTACTCCAGCAGCAACCACAACACTTGAACCAGTCACACAGCAAGGCATTGCAGTATCCATCCTGCTCCAGCAGCAACCGAAACACTTGAAACACTCACACAGCTAGGCATTGCACCATCCATCCTACTCCAGCAGCAACCACAACACTTGAACCAGTCACACAGCTAGGCATTGCAGCATCCAGCCTACTCCAGCAGCAACCACAACACTTGAACCAGTCACACAGCTAGGCATTGCAGCATCCATCCTACTCCAGCAGCAACCACAACACTTGAACCAGTCACACAGCTAGGCATTGCAGCATCCATCCTACTCCAGCAGCAACCACAACACTTGAACCAGTCACACAGCTAGGCATTGCAGCATACATCATGTTCCAGCAGCAACCGAAACACTTGAAAAAGTCCCACAGCTAGGCATTGCAGCGTCCGTCCTGTTCCAGCAGCAACCGAAACACTTGAAAAAGTCACACAGCTAGGCACTGCAGCATCCATCCTGTTCCAGCAGCAACCGAAACACTTGAAAAAGTCACACAGCTAGGCATTGCAGCATACATCCTACTCCAGCAGCAACCACAACACTTGAAACACACACACAGCTAGGCATTGCACCATCCATCCTACTCCAGCAGCAACCACAACACTTGAAACACTCACACAGCTAGGCATTGCACCATCCATCCTACTCCAAAAGCAACCACAACACTTGAAACAGTCACAAAGCTAGGCATTGCACCATCCATCCTACTCCAGCAGCAACCACAACACTTGAAACAGTCACACAGCTAGGCATTGCACCATCCATCCTACTCCAGCAGCAACCACAACACTTGAAACACACACACAGCTAGGCATTGCACCATCCATCCTACTCCAGCAGCAACCACAACACTTGAAACACACACACAGCTAGGCTTTGCAGCATCCATCCTACTCCAGCAGCAACCGAAACACTTGAAACAGTCACACAGCTAGGCATTGCAGCATCCATCCTACTCCAGCAGCAACCACAACACTTGAAACAGTCACACAGCTAGGCATTGCAGCATCCATCCTACTCCAGCAGCAACCACAACACTTGAAACAGTCACACAGCTAGGCATTGCAGCATACATCCTACTCCAGCAGCAACCACAACACTTGAAACAGTCACACAGCTAGGCATTGCATCATCCATCCTACTCCAGCAGCAACCACAACACTTGAAACAGTCACACAGCTAGGCACTGCAGCATCCATCCTACTCCAGCAGCAACCGAAACACTTGAAACAGTCACACAGCTAGGCATTGCAGCATCCATCCTACTCCAGCAGCAACCACAACAATTGAAACAGTCACACAGCTAGGCACTGCAACATCCATCCTACTCCAGCAGCAACCGAAACACTTGAAACAGTCACACAGCTAGGCATTGCAGCATACATCCTGTTCCAGCAGCAACCACAACACTTGAAACAGTCACACAGCTAGGCATTGCAGCATCCAGCCTACTCCAGCAGCAACCGAAACACATGAAACAGTCACACAGCTAGGCATTGCAGCATACATCCTGTTCTAGCAGCAACCACAACACTTGAAACAGTCACACAGCTAGGCATTGCAGCATACATCCTGTTCCAGCAGCAACCACAACACTTGAAACAGTCACACACCTAGGCATTGCACCATCCACCCTACTCCAGCAGCAACCACAAGACTTGAACCAGTCACACAGCTAGGCATTGCAGCATCCAGCCGACTCCAGCAGCAAACACAACACTTGAAACAGTCACACAGCTAGGCATTGCAGCATCCATCCTGTTCCAGCAGCAAACACAACACTTGAAACAGTCACACAGCTAGGCATTGCACCATCCATCCTACTCCAGCAGCAACCACAACACTTGAAACACTCACACAGCTAGGCATTGCAGCATCCATCCTACTCCAGCAGCAACCGAAACACATGAACCAGTCACACAGCTAGGCATTGCAGCATCCATCCTACTACAGCAGCAACCACAACACTTGAAACAGTCACACAGCTAGGCATTGCACCATCCATCCTACTCCAGCAGCAACCACAACACTTGAAACACTCACACAGCTAGGCATTGCAGCATCCATCCTACTCCAGCAGCAACGGAAACACATGAAACAGTCACACAGCTAGGCATTGCAGCATCCATCCTACTCCAGCAGCAACCACAACACTTGAAACCGTCACACAGCTAGGCATTGCAGCATCCATCCTACTCCAGCAGCAACCGAAACACATGAAACAGTCAAACAGCTAGGCATTGCAGCATCCAGCCTACTCCAGCAGCAACCACAACACTTGAAACAGTCACACAGCTAGGCATTGCAGCATCCAGCCTACTCCAGCAGCAACCGAAACACATGAAACAGTCACACAGCTAGGCATTGCAGCATCCAGCCTACTCCAGAATCAACCGAAACACTTGAAACAGTCACACAGCTAGGCATTGCAGCATACATCCTGTTCCAGCAGCAACCACAACACTTGAAACAGTCACACAGCTAGGCATTGCAGTATCCATCCTACTCCACCAGCAACCGAAACACTTGAAACAGTCACACAGCTAGGCACTGCAGCATCCATCCTACTCCAGCAGCAACCACAACACTTGAAACAGTCACACAGCTAGGCATTGCAGCATACATCCTACTCCAGCAGCAACCGAAACACATGAAACAGTCACACAGCTAGGCATTGCACCATCCAGCCTACTCCAGCAGCAACCGAAACACATGAAACAGTCACACAGCTAGGCATTGCAGTATCCAGCCTACTCCAGCAGCAACCGAAACACATGAAACAGTCACACAGCTAGGCATTGCATCATACATCCTACTCCAGCAGCAACCGAAACACATGAAACAGTCACACAGCTAGGCATTGCAGCATACATCCTGTTCTAGCAGCAACCACAACACTTGAAACAGTCACACAGCTAGGCATTGCAGTATCCATCCTACTCCAGCAGCAACCGAAACACTTGAAACAGTCACACAGCTAGGCATTGCAGCATCCATCCTACTCCAGCAGCAACCGAAACACATGAAACAGTCACACAGCTAGGCATTGCAGCATACATCCTACTCCAGCAGCAACCGAAACACATGAAACAGTCACACAGCTAGGCATTGCAGCATACATCCTGTTCCAGCAGCAACCACAACACTTGAAACAGTCACACAGCTAGGCATTGCAGCATACATCCTACTCCAGCAGCAACCGAAACACATGAAACAGTCACACAGCTAGGCATTGCAGCATACATCCTACTCCAGCAGCAACCGAAACACATGAAACAGTCACACAGCTAGGCATTGCAGCATACATCCTACTCCAGCAGCAACCGAAACACATGAAACAGTCACACAGCTAGGCATTGCAGCATACATCCTACTCCAGCAGCAACCGAAACACATGAAACAGTCACACAGCTAGGCATTGCAGCATACATCCTGTTCCAGCAGCAACCACAACACTTGAAACAGTCACACAGCTAGGCATTGCAGCATACATCCTACTCCAGCAGCAACCACAACACTTGAACCAGTCACACAGCTAGGCATTGCACCATCCATCCTACTCCAGCAGCAACCACAACACTTGAAACAGTCACACAGCTAGGCATTGCAGCATCCAGCCTACTCCAGCAGCAACCACAACACTTGAACCAGTCACACAGCTAGGCATTGCAGCATCCATCCTACTCCAGCAGCAAACACAACACTTGAAACAGTCACACAGCTAGGCATTGCACCATCCATCCTACTCCAGCAGCAACCACAACACTTGAAACAGTCACACAGCTAGGCATGGCAGCATCCATCCTGTTCCAGAAGCAACCACAAAACTTGAAACAGTCACACAGCTAGGCATGGCAGCATCCATCCTGTTCCAGCAGCAACCACAACACTTGAAACAGTCACACAGCTAGGCATTGCAGCATCCATCCTGTTCCAGCAGCAACCACAACACTTGAAACAGTCACACAGCTAGGCATTGCACCATCCATCCTACTCCAGCAGCAACCACAACACTTGAAACAGTCACACAGCTAGGCATTGCAGCATCCAGCCTACTCCAGCAGCAACCACAACACTTGAAACAGTCACACAGCTAGGCATTGCACCATCCATCCTGTTCCAGCAGCAAACACAACACTTGAAACAGTCACACAGCTAGGCATTGCACCATCCATCCTACTCCAGCAGCAACCACAACACTTGAAACACTCACACAGCTAGGCATTGCAGCATCCATCCTACTCCAGCAGCAACCGAAACACTTGAAACAGTCACACAGCTAGGCATTGCAGCATCCATCCTACTCCAGCAGCAACGGAAACACATGAAACAGTCACACAGCTAGGCATTGCAGCATCCATCCTGTTCCAGCAGCAACCACAACACTTGAAAAAGTCACACAGCTAGGCATTGCAGCATCCATCCTACTCCAGCAGCAACCGAAACACATGAAACAGTCAAACAGCTAGGCATTGCAGCATCCAGCCTACTCCAGCAGCAACCACAACACTTGAAACAGTCACACAGCTAGGCATTGCAGCATCCAGCCCACTCCAGCAGCAACCGAAACACATGAAACAGTCACACAGCTAGGCATTGCAGCATCCAGCCTACTCCAGCAGCAACCGAAACACTTGAAACAGTCACACAGCTAGGCATTGCAGCATACATCCTGTTCCAGCAGCAACCACAACACTTGAAACAGTCACACAGCTAGGCATTGCAGGATCCATCCTACTCCAGCAGCAACCGAAACACTTGAAACAGTCACACAGCTAGGCATTGCAGCATACATCCTGTTCCAGCAGCAACCACAACACTTGAAACAGTCACACAGCTAGGCATTGCAGTAACCATCCTACTCCAGCAGCAACCGAAACACTTGAAACAGTCACACAGCTAGGCACTGCAGCATCCATCCTACTCCAGCAGCAACCACAACACTTGAAACAGTCACACAGCTAGGCATTGCAGCAAACATCCTACTCCAGCAGCAACCGAAACACATGAAACAGTCACACAGCTAGGCATTGCAGCATACATCCTACTCCAGCAGCAACCGAAACACATGAAACAGTCACACAGCTAGGCATTGCAGTATCCAGCCTACTCCAGCAGCAACCGAAACACATGAAACAGTCACACAGCTAGGCATTGCAGCATACATCCTACTCCAGCAGCAACCGAAACACATGAAACAGTCACACAGCTAGGCATTGCAGCATACATCCTGTTCCAGCAGTAACCACAACACTTGAAACAGTCACACAGCTAGGCATTGCAGTATCCATCCTACTCCAGCAGCAACCGAAACACTTGAAACAGTCACACAGCTAGGCATTGCAGCATCCATCCTACTCCAGCAGCAACCGAAACACATGACACAGTCACACAGCTAGGCATTGCAGCATACATCCTACTCCAGCAGCAACCGAAACACATGAAACAGTCACACAGCTAGGCATTGCAGCATACATCCTGTTCCAGCAGCAACCACAACACTTGAAACAGTCACATAGCTAGGCATTGCAGCATACATCCTGCTCCAGCAGCAACCACAACACCTGAAACAGTCACATAGCTAGGCATTGCAGCATCCATCCTGTTCCAACAGCAACCACAACACTTGAAACACTCACAGAGCTAGGCATTGCAGCATCCATCCTGTTCCAGCAGCAACCACAACACTTGAAACAGTCACACAGCTAGGCATTGCAGCATCCATCCTGTTCCAGCAGCAACCACAACACTTGAAACAGTCACAGAGCTAGGCATTGCAGCATCCATCCTACTCCAGCAGCAACCGAAACACTTGAAAAAGTCACACAGCTAGGCATTGCAGCATCCATCCTGTTCCAGCAGCAACCACAACACTTGAAACAGTCACACAGCTAGGCACTGCAACATCCATCCTGTTCCAGCAGCAACCACAACACTTGAAACAGTCACATAGCTAGGCATTGCAGCATCCATCCTACTCCAGCAGCAACCGAAACACTTGAAAAAGTCACACAGCTAGGCATTGCAGCATCCGTCCTGTTTCAGCAGCAACCACAACACTTGAGACACTCACACAGCTAGGCATTGCAACATCCATCCTGTTCCAGCAGCAACCACAACACATGAAACAGTCACACAGCTAGGCATTACAGCATCCATCCTGTTTCAGCAGCAACCACAACACTTGAGACACTCACACAGCTAGGCATTGCAACATCCATCCTGTTCCTGCAGCAACCATAACACATGAAACAGTCACACAGCTAGGCATGGCAGCATCCATCCTGCTCCAGCAGCAACCACAACACATGAAAGAGTCACACAGCTAGGCATTGCAGCATCCATTCTGCTCCAGAAAAAAGTGCAACACTTGAAACCGTCACACAGCTAGGCATTGCAGCATCCATCCTGCTCCAGCAGCAACCACAACACTTGAAACAGTCACACAGCTAGGCATTGCAGCATCCATCCTGCTCCAGAAACAAGCGCAACACTTGAAAAAGCAGATACTAGACACAGAATATATCACAGTCAAGCTGTCACACACCACATACCAGACACAGTATATATCACAGTCAAGCTGTCTCACACACCACACCACATAAAATACACAGTACATATCACACTCAAGCTGTCACACACCACATACCAGACACAGTATATGTCACAGTCAAGCTGTCTCACGCACCACACCACATAAAATACACAGTACATATCACAGTCAAGCTGTCTCACACCACACCACATACCAGACACAATACATATCACAGTCAAGCTGTCTCACACCACACCACGTACCAGACATAGTATATATCACAGTCAAGCTGTCTCACACCACACCACATACCAGACACAGTATATATCAGAGTCAAGCTGTCTCACCCCACAAACCATACCAGACACAGTATATATCACAGTCAAGCTGTCTCACACCACATACAAGACTCAGTATATATCACAGTTAACCTGTCTCACACCACACCTCATACCAGACACAGTATATATCACAGTTAAGCTGTCTCACACCACACCACTAACCAGACACAGTATATATCACAGTCAAGCTGTCTCACACCACACCTCATACCAGACACAGTATATCTCACAGTTAAGCTGTCTCACAGCACACCACATAGCAGACACAGTATATATCACAGTTAAGCTGTCTCACAGCACACCACATACCAGACACAGTATATATCACAGTCAAGCTGTCTCATACCACACCACGTACCAGACACAGTACATATCACACTTAAGCTCTCTCATACCACTCCACATACCAGACACAGTATATATCACAGTCAAGCTGTCACATACCACACCACACACCACACACAGTATATATCACAGTCATGCTGTCTCACACCACATACCAGACACAGTTTATATTACAGTCAACCTGTCTCACACCATATCACATACCAGGCACAGTATATATCATAGTTAAGCTGTCTCACACCACACCACATACCAGACACAGTATATATCACAGTCAAGCTGTCTGGCACCACATACCAGACACAGTATATATCACAGTCAAGCTGTCACGCACCACACCACATACGAGACACAGTATATATCACAGTCAAGCTGCCACACACCACACCACATCTCAGACACAGTATATATCACAGTCAAGCTGCCACACACCACTCCACATCTCAGACACAGTATATATCACAGTTAAGCTGTCTCACAGCACACCACATACCAGACACAGTATATATCACAGTCAAGCTGTCTCACACCACACCACATACCAGACGCAGTATATATCACAGTCAAGCTGTCGCACACCACATATCAGACAAAGTATATATCACAGTTAAGCTGTCTCACACCACAACACATACCAGACGCAGTATATATCACAGTTAAGCTGTCTCACACCACAACACATACCAGACGCAGTATATATCACAGTTAAGCTGTCTCACACCACAACACATACCAGACGCAGTATATATCACAGTTCAGTTGTCTCACACCACACCACATACGAGACACAGTATATATCACAGTCAAGCTGCCTCACACCACATATGACACACAGTACATATCAGACTTAAGCTCTCTCATACCACACCACATACCAGACACAGTATATATAACAGTCAAGCTGTCTCGCGCCACATACCACACACAGTATATATTGCAGTTAAGCTGTCTCAAACCACACCACGTACCAGACACAGTATATATCACAGTCAAGCTATCTCACACCACACCTCATACCAGACACAGTATATATCACAGTCAAGCTGTCTCATAGCACACCACATAGCAGACACAGTATATATCACAGTCAAGCTCTTTCGCGCCACATACCAGACACAGTATATATCACAGTCAAGCTGTCTCACACCACACCTCATACCAGACACAGCATATATTACAGTTAAGCTGTCTCACAGCACACCACATAGCAGACACAGTATATATCACAGTCAAGCTGTCTCGCGCCACATACCAGACACAGTATATTTTGCAGTTAAGCTGTCTCACACCACACCGTGTACCAGACACAGTATATATCACAGTCAAGCTGTCTCACACCACACCTCATACCAGACACAGTATATATTACAGTTAAGCTGTCTCACAGCACACCATATAGCAGACACAGTATATATCACAGTCAAGCTGTCTCACACCACATACCAGACACAGTATATATCAGAGTCAAGCTGTCTCACAGCACAACACATACCAGACACAGTATATATCACAGTCAAGCTGTCTCACAGCACACCACATAGCAGACACAGTATATATCACAGTCAAGCTGTCTCGCACCACATACCCGACACAGTATATATCACAGTCAAGCTCCCTCACACCACACCACATACGAGACATAGTATATCTCACAGTCAAGCTGCCGCACACCACACCACATCTCAGACACAGTATATATCACAGTTAAGCTGTCTCACACCACACCACATACCAGACACAGTATATATCACAGTCAAGCTGCCACACACCACACCACATCTCAGACACAGTATATATCACAGTTAAGCTGTCTCACAGCACACCACATACCAGACACAGTATATATCACAGTCAAGCTGTCTCATACCACACCACGTACCACACACAGTACATATCACACTTAAGCTCTCTCATACCACACCACATACCAGACACAGTATATATCACAATTAAGCTGTCTCACACCACACCACATACCAGACACAGTATATATCACAGTCAAGCTGTCTCACACCACATACCAGACACACTATATATCACAGTCAAGCTCTCTCACACCACACCACATACGAGACACAGTATATATCACAGTCAAGCTGCCACACACCACACCACATCTCAGACACAGTATATATCACAGTTAAGCTGTCTCACAGCACACCACATACCAGACACAGTATATATCACAGTCAAGCTGTCTCATACCACACCACGTACCAGACACAGTACATATCACACTTAAGCCCTCTCATACCACTCCACATACCAGACACAGTACATATCACAGTCAAGCTGTCACATACCACACCACACACCACACACAGTATATATCACAGTCATGCTGTCTCACACCACATACCAGACACAGTTTATATTACAGTCAAACTGTCTCACACCATATCACATACCAGACACAGTATATATCACAGTCAACTTGTCTCACACCACACCACACACCAGACACAGTATATGTCACAGTCAAGCTGTCTCACACCACATACCAGACACAGTATATATCACAGTCAAGCTATCTCACACCACACCACGTACCAGACACAGTATATATGTCAGTTAAGCTGTCTCACACCACAACACATACCAGACGCAGTATATAACACAGTTAAGCTGTCTCACACCACACCACATACTAGACACAGTATATATCACAGTCAAGCTGTCTCACACCACATACCAGACACAGTATACATCACAGTCAAGCTCTCTCACACCACACCACGTACCAGACACAGTATATATCACAGTCAAGCTGTCTCATAGCACACCACGTACCAGACACAGTATATATCACAGTCAAGCTCTCTCACACCACACCACGTACCAGACACAGTATATATCACAGTCAAGCTCTCTCGCAGCACACTATGTACCAGACACAGTATATATCACAGTCAAGCTGTCTCATAGCACACCACATAGCAGACACAGTATATATCACAGTCAAGTTGTCTCACACCACACCCCGTACCAGACACAGTATATATCACAGTCAAGCTGTCTCATAGCACACCACATAGCAGACACAGTATATATCACAGTCAAGCTGTCTCGCGCCACATACCAGACACAGTATATATCACAGTCAAGCTGTCTCACACCACACCTCATACCAGACACAGCATATATTACAGTTAAGCTGTCTCACACCACACCACACACCAGACACAGTATATGTCACAATCAAGCTGTCTCACACCACATACCAGACACAGTATATATCACAGTCAAGCTGTCCAACACCACATATCAGACACAGTATATATCACAGTCAAGCTCTCTCGCAGCACACTACGTACCAGACACAGTATATATCACAGTCAAGCTGTCTCATAGCACACCACATAGCAGACACAGTATATATCACAGTCAAGTTGTCTCACACCACACCACGTACCAGACACAGTATATATCACAGTCAAGCTCTCTCACAGCACACCACATAGCAGACACAGTATATATCACAGTTAAGCTGTCTCACAGCACACCACATACCAGACACAGTATATATCACAGTCAAGCTGTCTCATACCACACCACGTACCAGACACAGTACATATCACACTTAAGCTCTCTCATACCACTCCACATACCAGACACAGTATATATCACAGTCAAGCTGTCACATACCACACCACACACCACACACAGTATATATCACAGTCATGCTGTCTCACACCACATACCAGACACAGTTTATTATACAGTCAACCTGTCTCACACCATATCACATACCAGGCACAGTATATATCATAGTTAAGCTGTCTCACACCACACCACATACCAGACACAGTATACATCACAGTCAAGCTGTCTGGCACCACATACCAGACACAGTATATATCACAGTCAAGCTGTCACGCACCACACCGCATACGAGACACAGTATATATCACAGTCAAGCTGCCACACACCACACCACATCTCAGACACAGTATAAAGCACAGTCAAGCTGCCACACACCACTCCACATCTCAGACACAGTATATATCACAGTTAAGCTGTCTCACAGCACACCACATACCAGACACAGTATATATCACAGTCAAGCTGTCTCACACCACACCACATACCAGACGCAGTATATATCACAGTCAAGCTGTCTCACACCACATATCAGACAAAGTATATATCACAGTTAAGCTGTCTCACACCACAACACATACCAGACGCAGTATATATCACAGTTAAGCTGTCTCACACCACAACACATACCAGACGCAGTATATATCACAGTTAAGCTGTCTCACACCACAACACATACCAGACGCAGTATATATCACAGTTGAGTTGTCTCACACCACACCACATACGAGACACAGTATATATCACAGTCAAGCTGCCTCACACCACATATGACACACAGTACATATCACACTTAAGCTCTCTCATACCACACCACATACCAGACACAGTATATATCACAGTCAAGCTGTCTCGCGCCACATACCACACACAGTATATATTGCAGTTAAGCTGTCTCACACCACACCACGTACCAGACACAGTATATATCACAGTCAAGCTATCTCACACCACACCTCATACCAGACACAGTATATATCACAGTCAAGCTGTCTCATAGCACACCACATAGCAGACACAGTATATATCACAGTCAAGCTCTTTCGCGCCACATACCAGACACAGTATATATCACAGTCAAGCTGTCTCACACCACACCTCATACCAGACACAGCATATATTACAGTTAAGCTGTCTCACAGCACACCACATTGCAGACACAGTATATATCACAGTCAAGCTGTCTCGCGCCACATACCAGACACAGTATATATTGCAGTTAAGCTGTCTCACACCACACCGTGTACCAGACACAGTATATATCACAGTCAAGCTGTCTCACACCACACCTCATACCAGACACAGTATATATTACAGTTAAGCTGTCTCACAGCACACCATATAGCAGACACAGTATATATCACAGTCAAGCTGTCTCACGCCACATACCAGACACAGTATATATCAGAGTCAAGCTGTCTCACAGCACAACACATACCAGACACAGTATATAACACAGTCAAGCTGTCTCACAGCACACCACATAGCAGACACAGTATATATCACAGTCAAGCTGTCTCGCACCACATACCCGACACAGTATATATCACAGTCAAGCTCCCTCACACCACACCACATACGAGACACAGTATATCTCACAGTCAAGCTGCCGCACACCACACCACATCTCAGACACAGTATATATCACAGTTAAGCTGTCTCACACCACACCACATACCAGACACAGTATATATCACAGTCAAGCTGCCACACACCACACCACATCTCAGACACAGTATATATCACAGTTAAGCTGTCTCACAGCACACCACATACCAGACACAGTATATATCACAGTCAAGCTGTCTCATACCACACCACGTACCACACACAGTACATATCACACTTAAGCTCTCTCATACCACACCACATACCAGACACAGTATATATCAGAATTAAGCTGTCTCACACCACACCACATACCAGACACAGTATATATCACAGTCAAGCTGTCTCACACCACATACCAGACACACTATATATCACAGTCAAGCTCTCTCACACCACACCACATACGAGACACAGTATATATCACAGTCAAGCTGCCACACACCACACCACATCTCAGACACAGTATATATCACAGTTAAGCTGTCTCACAGCACACCACATACCAGACACAGTATATATCACAGTCAAGCTGTCTCATACCACACCACGTACCAGACACAGTACATATCACGCTTAAGCTCTCTCATACCACTCCACATTCCAGACACAGTATATATCACAGTCAAGCTGTCACATACCACACCACACACCACACACAGTATATATCACAGTCATGCTGTCTCACACCACATACCAGACACAGTTTATATTACAGTCAAACTGTCTCACACCATATCACATACCAGGCACAGTATATATCATAGTTAAGCTGTCTCACACCACACCACATACCAGACACAGTATATATCACAGTCAACTTGTCTCACACCACACCACACACCATACACAGTATATGTCACAGTCAAGCTGTCTCACACCACATACCAGACACAGTATATATCACAGTCAAGCTATCTCACACCACACCACGTACCAGACACAGTATATATCACAGTTAAGCTGTCTCACACCACAACACATACCAGACGCAGTATATAACACAGTTAAGCTGTCTCACACCACACCACATACTAGACACAGTATATATCACAGTCAAGCTGTCTCACACCACATACCAGACACAGTATACATCACAGTCAAGCTCTCTCACACCACACCACGTACCAGACACAGTATATATCACAGTCAAGCTGTCTCATAGCACACCACGTACCAGACACAGTATATATCACAGTCAAGCTATCTCACACCACACCACGTACCAGACACAGTATATATCACAGTTAAGCTGTCTCACACCACAACACATACCAGACGCAGTATATAACACAGTTAAGCTGTCTCACACCACACCACATACTAGACACAGTATATATCACAGTCAAGCTGTCTCACACCACATACCAGACACAGTATACATCACAGTCAAGCTCTCTCACACCACACCACGTACCAGACACAGTATATATCACAGTCAAGCTGTCTCATAGCACACCACGTACCAGACACAGTATATATCACAGTCAAGCTGTCTCATAGCACACCACGTACCAGACACAGTATATATCACAGTCAAGCTGTCTCACACCACACCACGTACCAGACACAGTATATATCACAGTCAAGCTCTCTCGCAGCACACTACGTACCAGACACAGTATATATCACAGTCAAGCTGTCTCATAGCACACCACATAGCAGACACAGTATAGATCACAGTCAAGTTGTCACACACCACACCACGTACCAGACACAGTATATATCACAGTCAAGCTCTCTCACAGCACACTACGTACCAGACACAGTATATATCACAGTCAAGCTGTCTCATAGCACACCACATAGCAGACACAGTATATATCACAGTCAAGCTGTCTCGCGCCACATACCAGACACAGTATATATCACAGTCAAGCTGTCTCACACCACACCTCATACCAGACACAGCATATATTACAGTTAAGCTGTCTCACACCACAGCACACACCAGACACAGTATATGTCACAATCAAGCTGTCTCACACCACATACCAGACACAGTATATATCACAGTCAAGCTGTCCAACACCACATATCAGACACAGTATATATCACAGTTAAGCTGTCTCACACCACAACACACACCAGACGCAGTATATATCACAGTTAAGTTGTCTCACACCACACCACAAACCAGACACAGTATATATCACAGTCAAGCTGTCTCACACCACATACCAGACACAGTATATATCACAGTCAAGCTCTCTCACACCACACCACATACGAGACACAGTATATATCACAGTCAAGCTGCCACACACCACACCACATCTCAGACACAGTATATATCACAGTTAAGCTGTCTCACAGCACACCACATCTCAGACACAGTATATATTAGAGTTAAGCTGTCTCACAGCACACCACATACCAGACACAGTATATATCACGGTCAAGCTGCCACACACCACACCACATCTTAGACACAGTATATATCACAGTCAAGCTGCCACACACCACACCACATCTCAGACACAGTATATATCAGAGTTAAGCTGTCTCATAGCACACCACATCTCAGACACAGTATATATCACAGTCAAGCTGCCACACACCACACCACATCTCAGACACAGTATATATCACAGTCAAGCTGCCACACACCACACCACATCTCAGACACAGTATATATCACAGTCAAGCTGCCACACACCACACCACATCTCAGACACAGTATATATCACAGTCAAGCTGCCACACACCACACCACATCTCAGACACAGTATATATCACAGTCAAGCTGCCACACACCACACCACATCTCAGACACAGTATATATCACAGTCAAGCTGCCACACACCACACCACATCTCAGACACAGTATATATCACAGTCAAGCTGCCACACACCACACCACATCTCAGACACAGTATATATCACAGTCAAGCTGCCACACACCACACCACATCTCAGACACAGTATATATCACAGTCAAGCTCCCACACACCACACCACATCTCACACACAGTATATATCACAGTCAAGCTGTCTCATACCACACCACGTACCAGACACAGTATATATCACAGTCATGCTGTCTCACACCACATATGAGACACAGTACATATCACACTTAAGCTCTCTCATACCACACCACATACCAGACACATTATATATCACAGTCAAGCTGTCTCGCGCCACATACCAGACACAGTATATATTGCAGTTAAGCTGTCACACACCACACCACGTACCAGACACAGTATATATCACAGTCAAGCTGCCTCACACCACACCTCATACCAGACACAGTATATATCACAGTCAAGCTGTCTCACAGCACACCACATAGCAGACACAGTATATATCACAGTCAAGCTGTCTCGCACCACATACCCGACACAGTATATATCACAGTCAAGCTCTCTCACACCACACCACATACGAGACACAGTATATATCACAGTCAAGCTGCCACACACCACACCACATATCAGACAAAGTATATATCACAGTAAAGCTGTCTCACACCACAACACATACCAGACGCAGTATATATCACAGTTAAGCTATCTCACACCACAACACATACCAGACGCAGTATATATCACAGTTAAGCTGTCTCACACCACAACACATACCAGACGCAGTATATATCACAGTTAAGTTGTCTCACACCACACCACATACGAGACACAGTATATATCACAGTCAAGCTGCCTCACACCACATATGACACACAGTACATATCACACTTAAGCTCTCTCATACGACACCACATACCAGACACAGTATATATCACAGTCAAGCTCTCTCTCAGCACACTACGTACCAGACACAGTATATATCACAGTCAAACTTTCTCATAGCACACCACATGGCAGACACAGTATATATCACAGACAAGCTGTCTCGCGCCACATACCAGACACAGTATATATCACAGTTAAGCTGTCTCACAGCACACCACATCTCAGACACAGTATATATCACAGTCAAGCTGCCACACACCACACCACATCTCAGACACAGTATATATCACAGTCAAGCTGTCTCATACCACACCACGTACTAGACACAGTATATATCACAGTCATGCTGTCTCACACCACATATGAGACACAGTACATATCACACTTAAGCTCTCTCATACCACACCACATACCAGACACACTATATATCACAGTCAAGCTGTCTCGCGCCACATACCAGACACAGTATATATTGCAGTTAAGCTGTCTCACACCACACCACGTACCAGACACAGTATATATCACAGTCAAGCTGTCTCACACCACACCTCATACCAGACACAGTATATATTATAGTTAAGCTGTCTCACAGCACACCACATAGCAGACACAGTATATCTCACAGTCAAGCTGTCTCACACCACATACCAGACACAGTATATATCAGAGTCAAGCTGTCTCACAGCACAACACATACCAGACACAGTATATATCACAGTCAAGCTGTCTCACAGCACACCACATAGCAGACACAGTATATATCACAGTCAAGCTGTCTCGCACCACATACCCGACACAGTATATATCACAGTCAAGCTCTCTCACACCACACCACATACGAGACACAGTATATATCACAGTCAAGCTGCCACACACCACACCACATCTCAGACACAGTATATATTGCAGTTAAGCTGTCTCACACCACACCACGTACCAGACATAGTATATATCACAGTCAAGCTGTCTCACACCACACCTTATACCAGACACAGTATATATTATAGTTAAGCTGTCTCACAGCACACCGCATACCAGACACAGTATATATCACAGTCAAGCTGTCTCACACCACATACCAGACACAGTATATATCACAGTCAAGCTGTCTCATAGCACACCACGTACCAGACAGAGTATATATCACAGTCAAGCTCTCTCGCACCACTCCACGTACCAGACACAGTATATATCACAGTCAAGCTCTCTCACAGCACACTACGTAGCAGACACAGTATATATCACAGTCAAGCTGTCTCATAGCACACCACATAGCAGACACAGTATATATCACAGTCAAGTTGTCTCACCCCACACCACGTACCAGACACAGTATATATCACATTCAAGCTCTCTCACAGCACACTACCTAGCAGACACAGTATATATCACAGTCAAGCAATCTCATAGCACGCCACATAGCAGACACAGTATATATCACAGTCAAGCTGCCACACACCACACCTCATACCAGACACAGCATATGTCACAGTGAAGCTGTCTCACACCACACCTCATACCAGACACAGCATATGTCACAGTCAAGCTGTCTCACACCACATACCAGACACAGTATATATCACAGTCAAGCTGTCTCACACCACATATCAGACACAGTATATATCACAGTTAAGCTGTCTCACACCACAACACATACCAGACGCAGTATATATCACAGTTAAGTTGTCTCACACCACACCACATACCAGACACAGTATATATCACAGTCAAGCTGTCTCACACCACACCTCATACCAGACACAGCCTAAGTCACAGTCAAGCTGTCTCACACCACATACCAGACACAGTATATATCACAGTCAAGCTGTCTCACACCACACCTCATACCAGACACAGCATATGTTACAGTCAAGCTGTCTCACACCACATACCAGACACAGTATATATCACAGTTAAGCTGTCTCACACCACACCACATACCAGACACAGTATATATCACAGTCAAGCTGTCTCACACCACACCACATACGAGACACAGTATATATCACAGTCAAGCTCTCTCACACCACACCACATACGAGACACAGTATATATCACAGTCAAGCTCTCTCACACCACACCACATACCAGACGCAGTATATATCACAGTCAAGCTGTCTCACACCACACCACATACCAGACACAGTATATATCACAGTCAACTTGTCTCACACCACACCACACACCAGACACAGTATATGTCACAGTCAAGCTGTCTCACACCACATACCAGACACAGTATACATCACAGTCAAGCTATCTCACACCACACCACGTACCAGACACAGTATATATCACAGTTAAGCTGTCTCACACCACACCACATACCAGACACAGTTTATATCACATTCAAGCTCTCTCACACCACACCACATACGAGACACAGTATATATCACAGTAAAGCTGCCACACACCACACCACATCTCAGACACAGTATATATCACAGTTAAGCTGTCTCACAGCACACCACATCTCAGACACAGTATATATCGGAGTTAAGCTGTCTCACAGCACACCACATACCAGACACAGTATATATCACAGTCAAGCTGCCACACACCACACCACATCTCAGACACAGTATATATCACAGTCAAGCTGCCACACATCACACCACATCTCAGACACAGTATATATCAGAGTTAAGCTGTCTCACAGCACACCACATCTCAGACACAGTATATATCACAGTCAAGCTGCCACACACCACACCACATCTCAGACACATTATATATCACAGTCAAGCTGCCACACACCACACCACATCTCAGACACAGTATATATCACAGTCAAGCTGCCACACACCACACCACATCTCAGACACAGTATATGTCAGAGTTAAGCTGTCTCACAGCACACCACATCTCAGACACAGTATATATCACAGTCAAGCTGCCAGACACCACACCACATCTCAGACACATTATATATCACAGTCAAGCTGCCACACACCACACCACATCTCAGACACAGTATATATCACAGTCAAGCTCCCACACACCACACCACATCTCAGACACAGTATATATCACAGTCAAGCTGCCACACACCACACCACATCTCAGACACAGTATATATCACAGTCAAGCTGCCACACACCACACCACATCTCAGACGCAGTATATATCACAGTCAAGATGCCACACACCACACCACATCTCAGACACAGTATATATCACAGTCAAGCTGCCACACACCACACCACATCTCAGACACAGTATATATCACAGTCAAGCTGCCATACACCACACCACATCTCAGACACAGTATATGTCACAGTCAAGCTGCCACACACCACACCACATCTCAGACACAGTATATATCACAGTCATGCTGTCTCACACCACATACGAGACACAGTACATATCACACTTAAGCTCTCTCATACCACACCACATACCAGACACACTATATATCACAGTCAAGCTGTCTCGCGCCACATACCAGACACAGTATATATTGCAGTTAAGCTGTCTCACACCACACCACGTACCACACACAGTATATATCACAGTCAAGCTGTCTCACACCACACCTCATACCAGGCACAGTATATATTATAGTTAAGCTGTCTCACAGCACACCACATAGCAGACACAGTATATATCACAGTCAAGCTGTCTCGCACCACATACCCGACACAGTATATATCACAGTCAAGCTCTCTCACACCACAACACATACCAGGCACAGTATATATCACAGTCAAGCTGTCTCACAGCACACCACATAGCAGACACAGTATATATCACAGTCAAGCTGTCTCGCACCACATACCCGACACAGTATATATCACAGTCAATCTCTCTCACACCACACCACATACGAGACACAGTATATATCACAGTCAAGCTGCCACACACCACACCACATCTCAGACACAGTATATATCACAGTTAAGCTGTCTCTCAGCACACCAGATACCAGACACAATATATATCACAGTCAAGCTGTCTCATACCACACCACGTACCACACACAGTACATATCACACTTAAGCTCTCTCATACTACACCACATACCAGACACAGTATATATCACAATTAAGCTGTCTCACACCACACCACATACCAGACACAGTATATATCACAGTCAAGCTGTCTCACACCACATACCAGACACACTATATATCACAGTCAAGCTCTCTCACACCACACCACATACGAGACACAGTATATATCACAGTCAGGCTGCCACACACCACACCACATACCAGACACGGTATATATCACAGTCAAGCTGTCTCATACCACACCACGTACCACACACAGTACATATCACACTTAAGCTCTCTTATACCACTCCACATACCACACACAGTATATATCACAGTCATGCTGTCTCACACCCCACCACATACCAGACACAGTTTATATCACAGTCAAACTCTCTCACACCATATCACATACCAGGCACAGTATATATCACAGTTAAGCTGTCTCACACCACAACACATACCAGATACAGTATATATCACAGTCAAGTTGTCTCACACCACACCACACACCAGACACAGTATATGTCACAGTCAAGCTGTCTCACACCACATACCAGACACAGTATATATCACAGTCAAGCTGTCTCACACCACGTACCAGACACGGTATATATCACAGTCAAGCTGCCTCACACCACACCATGTACCAGACACAGTATATATCACAGTCAAGCTGCCTCACACCACACCACGTACCAGACACAGTATATATCACAGTCAAGCTGCCTCACACCACACCACACACCAGACACAGTATATATCACAGTTAAGCTGTCTCACACCACACCACGTACCAGACACAGTATATATCACAGTCAAGCTGTCTCACACCACACCACGTACCAGACACAGTATATATCACAGTCAAGCTGTCTCACACCACATACCAGACACAGTATATATCACAGTCAAGCTGTCTCACACCACACTGTGTACCAGACACAGCATATATCACAGTTAAGCTGTCTCTCAGCACACCACGTACCAGACACAGTATATATCACAGTTAAGCTACCTCACACCACACCACACACCAGACACAGTATACATCACAGTCAAGCTGTCTCACACCACAACACATACCAGACACAGTATATATCACAGTCAAGCTGTCTCGCGCCACATACCAGACACAGTATATATCACAGTCAAGCTCTCTCACACCACACCATGTACCAGACACAGTATATATCACAGTCAAGCTGTCTCACACCACACCACGTACCAGACACAGTATATATCACAGTCAAGCTGCCTCACATCACACCACACACCAGAAACAGTATATACCACAGTCAAGCTGCCTCACACCACACCACGTACCAGACACAGTATATATCACAGTCAAGCTGCCTCACACCACACCACACAGCAGACACAGTATACATCACAGTCAAGCTGTCTCACACCACACCACATACCATGCACAGTATATATCACAGTCAAGCTGTCTCGCGCCACATACCAGACACAGTATATATCACAGTCAAGCTCTCTCACACCACACCGTGTACCAGACACAGTATATATCACAGTCAAGCTGCCTCACACCACACCACGTACCAGACACAGTATACATCACAGTCAAGCTGTCTCACACCACACCACACACCAGACACAGTATACATCACAGTCAAGCTGTCCCACACCACACCACACACCAGACACAGTATACATCACAGTCAAGCTGTCTCACACCACATACCAGACACAGTATATATCACAGTCAAGCTGTCTCACACCCCACCACGTACCAGACACAGTATATATCACAGTCAAGCTGCCTCACACCACACCACGTACCAGACACAGTATATATCACAGTCAAGCTGCCTCACACCACATACCAGACACACTATATATCACAGTCAAGCTCTCTCACACCACACCACATAGGAGACACAGTGTATATCACAGTCAAGCTGCCACACACCACACCACATCTCAGACACAGTATATATCACAGTTAAGCTGTCTCACAGCACACCACATACCAGACACATTATATATTTCAGTCAAGCTGTCACATACCACACCACACACCACACACAGTATATATCACAGTCATGCTGTCTCACACCACATACCAGACACAGTTTGTATTACAGTCAACCTGTCTCACACCATATCACATACCAGGCACAGTATATATCATAGTTAAGCTGTCTCACACCACACCACATACCAGACACAGTATATATCACAGTCAAGCTGCCTCACACCACACCACACACCAGACACAGTATACATCACAGTCAAGCTGTCTCACACCACATACCAGATACAGTATATATCAGAGTCAAGCTGTCTCACACCACATACCAGACACAGTATATATCACAGTCAAGCTCTCTCACACCACACCGTGTACCAGACACAGTATATATCACAGTCAAGCTGTCTTACACCACACCTCATACCAGACACAGTATATGTCACAGTCAAGCTGTCTCACACCACACCGTGTACCAGACACAGTATATATCACAGTCAAGCTGTCTCACACCACACCGTGTACCAGACACAGTATATATCACAGTCAAGCTGTCTCACACCACACCTCACACCAGACACAGTATATATCACAGTCAAGCTGCCTCACACCACACCATGTACCAGACACAGTATATATCACAGTCAAGCTGCCTCACACCACACCACGTACCAGACACAGTATATATCACAGTCAAGCTGCCTCACACCACACCACACAACAGACACAGTATACATCACAGTCAAGCTGTCTCACACCACATACAAGACACAGTATTTATCACAGTCAAGCTGTCTCGCGCCACATACCAGACACAGTATATATCACAGTCAAGCTCTCTCACACCACACCGTGTACCAGATACAGTATATATCACAGTCAAGCTGCCTCACACCACACCACGTACCAGACACAGTATATATCACAGTCAAGCTGCCTCACACCACACCACACACCAGACACAGTATACATCACAGTCAAGCTGTCTCACACCACATACCAGACACAGTATATATCACAGTCAAGCTGTCTCACACCACATACCAGACACAGTATATATCACAGTCAAGCTCTCTCACACCACACCGTGTACCAGACACAGTATATATCACAGTCAAGCTGTCTCACACCACACCTCATACCAGACACAGTATATGTCACAGTCAAGCTGTCTCACACCACACCGTGTACCAGACACAATATATATCACAGTCAAGCTGTCTCATACCACAGCACGTACTAGACACAGTATATATCACAGTCATTTTTTCTCACACCACATATGAGACACAATACATATCATACTTAAGCTCTCTCATACCACAGCACATACCAGACACACTATATATCACAGTCAAGCTGTCTCGCGCCACTTACCAGACAAAGTTTATATTGCAGTTAAGCTGTCTCACACCACACCACTTAACAGACACAGTATATATCACAGTCAAGCTGTCTCACACCGTACCTCATACCAGACACAGTATATATTATAGATAAGCTGTCTCACAGCACACCACATAGCAGACACAGTATATATCACAGTCAAGCTGTCTCACACCACATACCAGACACAGTATATATCAGAGTCAAGCTGTCTCACAGCACAACACATACCAGACACAGTATATATCACAGTCAAGCTGTCTCACAGCACACCACATAGCAGACTCAGTATATATCACAGTCAAGCTGTCTCGCACCACATACCCCACACAGTATATATCACAGTCAAGCTCTCTCACACCACACCACATACGAGACACAGTATATATCACAGTCAAGCTGCCACACACCACACCACATCTCAGACACAGTATATATAACAGTTAAGCTGTCTCTCAACACACCACATACCAGACACAGTATATATCACAGTCAAGCTGTCTCATACCACACCACGTACCACACACAGTACATATCACACTTAAGCTCTCTCATACTACACCACATACCAGACACAGTATATATCACAATTAAGCTGTCTCACACCACACCACATACCAGACACAGTATATATCACAGTGAAGCTGTCTCTCACCACATACCAGACACACTATATATCACAGTCAAGCTCTCTCACACCATATCACATACCAGGCACAGTAGATATCACAGTTAAGCTGTCTCACACCACACCACACACAAGACACAGTATATGTCACAGTCAAGCTGTCTCACACCACATACCAGACACAGTATATATCACAGTCAAGCTGTCTCACACCACATACCAGACACAGTATATATCACAGTTAATCTGCCTCACACCACAACACATACCAGACGCAGTATATATCACAGTTAAGCTGTCTCACACCACACCACATACCAGACACAGTATATATCACAGTCAAGCTGCCACACACCACACCACATACCAGACACAGTATATCTCACAGACAAGCTGTAACATACCACACCACACACCACACACAGTATATATCACAGTCATGCTGTCTCACACCCCACCACATACCAGACACAGTTTATATCACAGTCAACCTGTCGCACACCATATCACATAGCAGGCACAGTATATATCACAGTTAAGCTGTCTCACACCACACCACACACCAGACACAGTATATGTCACAGTCAAGCTGTCTCACACCACATACCAGACACAGTATATATCACAGTCAAGCTGTCTCACACCACATACCAGACCCAGTATATATCGCAGTTAATCTGTCTCACACCACAACACATACCTAACGCAGTATATATCACAGTTAAGCTGTCTCACACCACACCACATACCAGACACAGTATATATCACAGTCAAGCTGTCTCACACCACATACCAGACACAGTATATATCACAGTCAAGCTCTCTCACACCACACCACGTACCAGACACAGTATATATCACAGTCAAGCATCTCATACCACACCACGTACCAGACACAGTATATATCACAGTCAAGCTGCCTCACACCGCACCATATACCAGACACAGTATATATCACAGTCAAGCTGCCTCACACCACACCATGTACCAGACACAGTATATATCACTGTCAAGCTGCCTCACACCACACCACACACCAGACACAGTATACATCACAGTCAAGCTGTCTCACACCACATACCAGACACAGTATATATCACTGTCAAGCTGTCTCGCGCCACATACCAGACACAGTATATATCACAGTCAAGCTCTCTCACACCACACCGTGTACCAGACACAGTATATATCACAGTCAAGCTGTCACACACCACATACCAGACACAGTATACATCACAGTCAAGCTGTCACACACCACATACCAGACACAGTATATATCACAGTCAAGCTGTCTCACACCACACCACGTACCAGACACAGTATATATCACAGTCAAGCTGCCTCACACCACACCACGTACCAGACACACTATATATCACAGTCAAGCTGTCTCACACCACACCACACACCAGACACAGTATACATCACAGTCAAGCTGTCTCACACCACACCACATACCAGACACAGTATATATCACAGTCAAGCTGTCTCGCGCCACATACCAGACACAGTATATATCACAGTCAAGCTCTTTCACACCACACCGTGTACCAGACACAGTATATATCACAGTCAAGCTGCCTCACACCACACCACGTACCAGACACAGTATATATCACAGTCAAGCTGCCTCACACCATACCACACACCAGACACAGTATACATCACAGTCATGCTGTCTCACACCACATACCAGACACAGTATATATCACAGTCAAGCTGTCTCACACCACATACCAGACACAGTATATATCACAGTCAAGCTCTCTCACACCACACCTTGTACCAGACACAGTATATATCACAGTCATGCTGTCTCACCCCACACCTCATACCAGACACAGTATATGTCACAGTCAAGCTGTCTCACACCACACCGTGTACCAGACACAGTATATATCACAGTCAAGCTGTCTCACACCACACCGTGTACCAGACACAGTATATATCACAGTCAAGCTGTCTCATACCGCACCTCACACCAGACACAGTATATATATCACAGTCAAGCTGCCTCACACCACACCATGTACCAGACACAGTATATATCACAGTCAAGCTGCCTCACACCACACCACACACCAGACACAGTATACATCACAGTCAAGCTGTCTCACACCACATACCAGACACAGTATATATCACAGTGAAGCTGTCTCGCGCCACATACCAGACACAGTATATATCACAGTCAAGCTCTCTCACACCACACCGTGTACAAGACACAGTATATATCACAGTCAAGCTGCCTCACACCACACCACGTACCAGACACAGTATATATCACAGTCAAGCTGCCTCACACCACACCACACACCAGACACAGTATACATCACAGACAAGCTGTCTCACACCACATACCAGACACAGTATATATCACAGTCAAGCTGTCTCACACCACATACCAGACACAGTATATATCACAGTCAAGCTCTCTCACACCACACCACGTACCAGACACAGTTTATATCACAGTCAAGCTGTCTCATACCACACCACGTACCAGACACAGTATATATCACAGTCAAGCTGCCTCACACCACACCATGTACCAGACACAGTATATATCACAGTCAAGCTACCTCACACCACACCATGTACCAGACACAGTATATATCACTGTCAAGCTGCCTCACACCACACCACACACCAGACACAGTATACATCACAGTCAAGCTGTCTCACACTACATACCAGACACAGTATATATCACAGTCAAGCTGTCTCACACCACATACCAGACACAGTATATATCACAGTCAAGCTGCCTCACACCACACCACATACCAGACACAGTATACATCACAGTCAAGCTGTCTCACACCACATACCAGACACAGTATATATCACAGTCAAGCTGTCTCACACCACATACCAGACACAGTAGATATCACAGTCAAGCTGTCTCACACCACGTACCAGACACAGTATACATCACAGTCAAGCTGCCTCACACCACACCACACACCAGACACAGTATACATCACAGTCAAGCTGTCTCACACCACATACCAGACACAGTATACATCACAGTCAAGCTGTCTCACAGCACATACCATACACAGTATACATCACAGTCAAGCTGTCTCACACCACATACCAGACACAGTATATATCACAGTCAAGCTGTCTCACACCACATACCAGACGCAGTATATATCACAGTCAAGCTGTCTCACACCACATACCAGAGACAGTATATATCACAGTCAAGCTGTCTCACACCACACCACATACCAGACACAGTATATATCACAGTCAAGCTGTCTTATACTACATACCAGACACAGTATATATCACAGTCAAGCTGTCTCACACCACATAGCAGACACAGTATATATCACAGTCAAGCTGTCTCACACCACATAGCAGACACAGTATATATCACATTCAAGCTGTCTCACACCACATACCAGACACAGTATATATCACAGTCAAGCTGTCTCACACCACATAGCAGACACAGTATATATCACAGTCAAGCTGTCTCACACCACATACCAGACACAGTATATATCACAGTCAAGCTGTCTCACACCACATACCAGACACAGTATATATCACAGTCAAGCTGTCTCACACCACATAGCAGACACAGTATATATCACAGTCAAGCTGTCTCACACCACATACCAGACACAGTATATATCACAGTCAAGCTGTCTCACACCACATAGCAGACACAGTATATATCACAGTCAAGCTGTCTCACACCACATACCAGACACAGTATATATCACAGTCAAGCTGTCTCACACCACACCACGTACCAGACACAGTATATATCACAGTTAACCTGTCTCACACCACACCACATACCAGACACAGTATATATCACAGTTAAGCTGTCTCACACCGCACCACATACCAGACACAGTATATATCACAGTTAAGCTGTCACACACCACACCACATACCAGACACAGTATATATCACAGTTAACCTGTCTCACAGCACACCACATACCAGACACAGTATATATCACAGTTAAGCTGTCTCACACCACACCACATACCAGACTCAGTATATATCAAATTCAAGCTGTCTCACACCACACCACATACCAGACTCAGTGTATATCACAGTTAAGCTGTCTCACACCACGCCACATACCAGACACAGTATATATCACAGTTAAGCTGTCTCGCACCACACCACTAACCAGACTCAGTATATATCACAGTCAAGCTGTCTCACACCACATACCAGACTCAGTATATATCACAGTTAAGCTGTCACACACCACACCACATAGCAGACACAGTATATATCACAGTTAACCTGTCTCACAGCACACCACATAGCAGACACAGTATATATCACAGTTAAGCTGTCTCACACCACACCACATACCAGACACAGTATATATCACAGTTAACCTGACTCACAGCACACCACATACCAGACACAGTAAATATCACAGTTAAGCTGCCATACACCACACCACATACCAGACACAGTATATATCACAGTTAAGCTGTCACACACCACACCACATACCAGACACAGTATATATCACAGTTAAGCTGTCACACACCACACCACATACCAGACACAGTATATATCACAGTTAAGCTGTCTCACAGCACACCACATAGCAGACACAGTATATATCACAGTTAAGCTGTCTCACAGCACACCACATAGCAGACACAGTATATATCACAGTTAAGCTGTCTCACAGCACACCACATACCAGACACGGTATATATCACAGTTAAGCTGTCTCACAGCACACCACATAGCAGACACAGTATATATCACTGTCAAGCTGTCTCAGACCACACCACATACCAGACACACTATATATCACAGTTAAGCTGTCTCACACCACACCACATACCAGACTCAGTATATATCACAGTTAAGCTGTCTCACACCACACCACATACCAGACTCAGTATATATCCCAGTCAAGCTGTCTCACACCTCATACCAGGCTCAGTATATATCACAGTTAAGCTGTCACACACCACACCACATACCAGACACAGTATATATCACAGTTAAGCTGTCTCACACCACATACCAGACTCAGTATATATCACAGTCAAGCTGTCTCACACCACACCACATACCAGACACAGTATATATCACAGTTAAGCTGTCTCACACCACATACCAGACACAGTATATATCACAGTTAACCTGTCTCACACCACATACCAGATTAGATTAGATTAGATTAGATTGCGTTCTGTAGGTTCAATGATGGTCAGTCAGACCTTGAATATAGAACATGTCAAAAGCATTTACAATTAAATACATAAAAAACATGCAAAACATGTATAGGTTTCATGTTTTGCTGTTAAGTACGAGATGAAGATAATACTTCTAGTGCATTGACACTTACATAGTTATTATACATATACAAAATCATGTTACTTGGCTTTTACAGACTGTGTCATTGCTTCAATGTTTACATTTTTGCTTGTATGAAAAGGCAGTCCAAATTTATAGCTAAGTAATACATTCTAACAGGTTACACATGTACATTTAGCTTATTAGTAAACAGTATTCTTACTCATGTGTTAAGTGTGTCAAATTTAAGATAAGCGACCTCAAAATATTAACTGTGCACATTAATCATAGCATACCTATTTTAATTCTTACATAGTATGTAATGTACAGAGTAGACAACATTTCAATTATGTTCATATATACAGAATATCTATTTACATCCTTACTTTTACATAAAGCGTGTCCAACATGATTGTTCAAATATACATTTTCAAAATATCAACAAACATATTAACACTGTTACTTAATATTGGCACTTAAATTGTAATCAATTAGTTGGCTTTTTGTGAGACAGCTTAACTGTGATATATACTGTGTCTGGTATGTGTTGTGTTGTGAGACAGCTTAACTGTGATCTATACTGTGTCTGGTATGTGATGTGGTGTGAGACAGCTTGACTGTGATATATACTGTGTCTGGTATGTGTTGTGTTGTGAGACAGCTTAACTGTGATATATACTGTGTCTGGTATGTGTTGTGTTGTGAGACAGCTTGACTGTGATATATACTGTGTCTGGTATGTGTTGTGTTGTGAGACAGCTTAACTGTGATATATACTGTGTCTGGTATGTGTTGTGTTGTGAGACAGCTTGACTGTGATATATACTGTGTCTGGTATATGTTGAGTTGTGAGACAGCTTAACTGTGATATATACTGTGTCTGGTATGTGTTGTGGTGTGAGACAGCTTAACTGTGATATATACTGTGTCTGGTATGTGTTGTGGTGTGAGAAAGCTTGACTGTGATATATACTGTGTCTGGTATGTGTTGTGTTGTGAGACAGCGTAACTGTGATATATACTGTGTCTGGTATGTGTTGTGGTGTGAGACAGCTTGACTGTGATATATACTGTGTCTGGTATGTGGTGTGAGACAGCTTAACTGTGATATATACTGTCTGGTATGTGTTGTGGTGCGAGACAGCTTGACTGTGATATATACTGTGTCTGGTATGTGGTGTGGTGCGAGAGAGCTTAACTGTGATATATACTGTGTCTGGTATGTGTTGTGGTGTGAGAGAGCTTGACTGTGATATATACTGTATCTGGTATGTGTTGTGGTGTGTGAGAGCTTGACTGTGATATATACTGTGTCTGGTATGTGTTGTGGTGTGAGACAGCTTGACTGTAATATATACTGTGTCTGAGATGTGGTGTGAGACAGCTTGACTGTGATATATACTGCGTCTGGTATGTGTTGTGGTGTGAGACAGCTTGACTGTGATATATACTGTGTCTGAGATGTGGTGTGAGACAGCTTGACTGTGATATATACTGTGTCTGGTATGTGTTGTGGTGTGAGACAGCTTGACTGTGATATATACTGTGTCTGGAATGTGGTGTGGTGTGAGACAGCTTGACTGTGATATATACTGTGTGTGGTATGTGTTGTGGTGTGAGACAGCTTGACTGTGATATATACTGTGTCTGGTATGTGGTGTGGTGTGAGACAGCTTGACTGTGATATATACTGTGTCTGGTATGTGGTGTGGTGTGAGACAGCTTGACTGTGATATATACTGTGTCTGGTATGTGGTGTGGTGTGAGACAGCTTGACTGTGATATATACTGCGTCTGGTATGTGGTGTGGTGTCAGACAGCTTGACTGTGATATATACTGTGTCTGGTATATGTTGTGGTGTGAGACAGCTTGACTGTGATATATACTGTGTCTGGTATGTGGTGTGGTGTGAGACAGCTTGACTGTGATATATACTGTGTCTGGTATGTGTTCTGGTGTGAGACAGCTTGACTGTGATATATACTGTGTCTGGTATGTGGTGTGGTGTGAGACAGCTTGACTGTGATATATACTGTGTCTGGTATGTGTTGTGGTGTGAGACAGCTTGACTGTGATATATACTGTGTCTGGTATGTGGTGTGAGACAGCTTGACTGTGATATATACTGCGTCTGGTATGTGTTGTGGTGTGAGACAGCTTGACTGTGATATATACTGTGTCTGGTATATGGTGTGAGACAGCTTAACAGTGATATATACTGTGTCTGGTACGTGGTGTGAGACAGCTTGACTGTGATATATACTGTGTCTGGTATGTGTTGTGGTGTGAGACAGCTTGACTATGATATATACTGCGTCTGGTATGTGTTGTGGTGTGAGACAGCTTGACTGTGACATATACTGCGTCTGGTATGTGTTGTGGTGTGAGACAGCTTGACTGTGATATATACTGTGTCTGGTATGTGGTGTGAGACAGCTTGACTGTGATATATGCTGTGTCTGGTATGTGGTGTGGTGTGAGACAGCTTAACTGTGATGTATACTGTGTCTGGTATGTGTTGTGGTGTGAGACAGCTTGACTGTGATATATACTGTTTCTGGTATGTGGTGTGGTGTGAGACAGCTTGACTGTGATATATACTGTGTCTGGTATGTGGTGTGAGACAGCTTGACTGTGATATATACTGCGTAGGTATGTGCTGTGGTGTGAGACAGCTTGACTGTGATATATACTGTGTCTGGTATGTGGTGTGAGACAGCTTGACTGTGATATATAATGTGTCTGGTATGTGGTGTGAGACAGCTTGACTGTGATATATACTGTGTCTGGTATGTGGTGTGAGACAGCTTGACTGTGATATATACTGCGTCTGGTATGTGTTGTGGTGTGAGACAGCTTGACTGTGATATATACTGCGTCTGGTATGTGTTGTGGTGTGAGACAGCTTGACTGTGATATATACTGTGTCTGGTATGTGGTGTGAGACAGCTTGACTGTGATATATACTGCGTCTGGTATGTGTTGTGGTGTGAGACAGCTTGACTGTGATATATACTGTGTCTGGTATGTGGTGTGAGACAGCTTGACTGTGATATATACTGCGTCTGCTATGTGTTGTGGTGTGAGACAGCTTGACTGTGATATATACTGCGTCTGGTATGTGTTGTGGTGTGAGACAGCTTGACTGTGATATATACTGTGTCTGGTGTGTGGTGTGGTGTGAGACAGCTTGACTGTGATATATACTGTGTCTGGTATGTGGTGTGGTGTGAGACAGCTTAACTGTGATATATACTGTGTCTGGTATGTGTTGTGGTGCGAGACAGCTTAGCTGTGATATATACCGTGTCTGGTATGAGTTGTGAGACAGCTTAACTGTGATATATACTGTGTCTGGTATGTGGTGCGAGACAGCTTGACTGTGATATATACTGTGTCTGGTAAGTGTTGTGGTGCGAGACAGCTTGACTGTGATATATACTGTGTCTGGTATGTGTTGTGAGACAGCTTAACTGTGATATATACTGTGTCTGGTATGTGTTGTGGTGCGAGACAGCTTGACTGTGATATATACTGTGTCTCGTATGTGTTGTGAGACAGCTTAACTGTGATATATACTGTGTCTGGTATGTGTTGTGGAGCGAGACAGCTTGACTGTGATATATACTGTGTCTGGTATGTGTTGTGAGACAGCTTAACTGTGATATATACTGTGTCTGGTATGTGTTGTGGTGTGAGACAGCTTGACTGTGATATATACTGTGTCTGGTATGTGTTGTGGTGCGAGACAGCTTGACTGTGATATATACTGTGTCTGGTATGTGTTGTGAGACAGCTTAACTGTGATATATACTGTGTCTGGTATGTGTTGTGAGACAGCTTAACTGTGATATATACTGTGTCTGGTATGTGTTGTGGTGCGAGACAGCTTAACTGTGATATATACTGTGTCTGGTATGTGTTATGAGACAGCTTAACTGAGATATATACTGTGTCTGGTATGTGTTGTGGTGTGAGACAGCTTGACTGTGATATATACTGTGTCTGGTATGTGTTGTGGTGCGAGACAGGTTGACTGTGATATATACTGTATCTGGTATGTGTTGTGAGACAGCTTAACTGTGATATATACTGTGTCTGGTATGTGTTGTGAGACAGCTTAACTGTGATATATACTGTGTCTGGTATGTGTTGTGGTGCGAGACAGCTTGACTGTGATATATACTGTGTCTGGTATGTGTTGTGAGACAGCTTAACTGTGATACATACTGTGTCTGGTATGTGTTGTGAGACATCTTAACTGTGATATATACTGTGCCTGGTATGTGTTGTGGTGTGAGACAGCTTGACTGTGATATATACTGTGTCTGGTATGTGTTGTGGTACGAGACAGCTTGACTGTGATATATACTGTGTCTGGTATGTGGTGTGGTGTGAGACAGCTTAACTGTGATATATACTGTGTCTGGTATGAGTTGTGGTGCGAGACAGCTTAACTGTGATATATACTGTGTCTGGTATGTGTTGTGGTGCGAGACAGCTTGACTGTGATATATACTGCGTCTGGTATGTGTTGTGAGACAGCTTAACTGTGATATATACTGTGTCTGGTATGTGTTGTGGTGCGAGACAGCTTAACTGTGATATATACTGTGTCTGGTATGTGTTGTAAGACAGCTTAACTGTGATATATACTGTGTCTGGTACGTGGTGTGGTGTGAGACAGCTCAACTGTGATATATACTGTGTCTGGTATGTGTTGTGGTGCGAGACAGCTTAACTGTGATGTATACTGTGTCTGGTGTGTGTTGTGGTGCGAGACAGCTTAACTGTGGTGTATACTGTGTCTGGTATGTGTTGTGGTGCGAGACAGCTTAACTGTGATGTATACTGTGTCTGGTATGTGTTGTGGTGCGAGACAGCTTAACTGTGATGTATACTGTGTCTGGTATGTGTTGTGGTGCGAGACAGCTTAACTGTGATGTATACTGTGTCTGGTGTGTGGTGTGGTGTGAGACAGCTTAACTGTGATATATACTGTGTCTGGTATGTGGTGTGGTGTGAGACAGCTTGACTGTGATGTATACTGTGTCTGGTGTGTGGTGTGGTGTGAGACAGCTTAACTGTGATATATACTGTGTCTGGTATGTGTTGTGGTGTGAGACAGCTTGACTGTGATATATACTGTGTCTGGTATGTGTTGTGACACAGCTTAACTGTGATATATACTGTGTCTGGTATGTGTTGTGAGACAGCTTAACTGTGATATATACTGTGTCTGGTATGTGTTGTGGTGCGAGACAGCTTGACTGTGATATATACTGTGTCTGGTATGTGTTGTGGTGTGAGACAGCTTAACTGTGATATATACTGTGTCTGGTATGTGTTGTGGTGTGAGACAGCTTAACTGTGATATATACTGTGTCTGGTATGTGTTGTGGTGCGAGACAACTTGACTGTGATATATACTGTGTCTGGTATGTGTTGTGGTGTGAGACAGCTTAACTCTGATATATACTGTGTCTGGTATGTGTTGTGGTATGAGACAGCTTAACTGTGATATATACTGTGTCTGGTGTGTGGTGTGAGACAGCTTAACTGTGATATATACTGTGTCTGGTATGTGGTGTGAGACAGCTTAACTGTGATATACACTGTGTCTGGTATGTGTTGTGGTGTGAGACAGCTTGACTGTGATATATGCTGTGTCTGGTATATGGTGTGAGACAGCTTAACTGTGATATATACTGTGTCTGGTATGTGGTGTGGTGTGAGACACCTTAACTGTGATATATACTGTGTCTGGTCTGTGGTGTGGTGTGAGACAGCTTGACTGTGATATATCCTGTGTCTGGTATGTGCTGTGAGACAGCTTAGCTGTGATATATACTGTGTCTGGTATGTGTTGTGGAGTGAGACAGCTTGACTGTGATATATACTGTGTCTGGTATGTGTTGTGGTGTGAGACAGCTTGAATGTAATATATACTGCGTCTGGTATGTGTTGTGGTGCGAGACAGCTTGACTGTGATATATACTGTGTCTGGTATGTGTTGTGGTGTGAGACAGCTTGACTGTGATATATACTGCGTCTGGTATGTGTTGTGGTGCGAGACAGCTTAACTGTGATATATACTGTGTCTGGTATGTGTTGTAGTGTGAGACAGCTTAACTGTGATATATACTGTGTCTGGTCTGTGTTGTGGTATGAGACAGCTTAACTGTGATATATACTGTGTCTGGTGTGTGGTGTGAGACAGCTTAACTGTGATATATACTGTGTCTGGTATGTGTTGTGGTGCGAGACAGCTTGACTGTGATATATACTGTGTCTGGTATGTGTTGTGGTGTGAGACAGCTTAACTGTGATATATACTGTGTCTGGTATGTGTTGTGAGACAGCTTAACTGTGATATATACTGTGTCTGGTATGTGTTGTGGTGCGAGACAGCTTAACTGTGATATATACTGTGTCTGGTATGTGTTATGAGACAGCTTAACTGAGATATATACTGTGTCTGGTATGTGTTGTGGTGTGAGACAGCTTGACTGTGATATATACTGTGTCTGGTATGTGTTGTGGTGCGAGACAGGTTGACTGTGATATATACTGTATCTGGTATGTGTTGTGAGACAGCTTAACTGTGATATATACTGTGTCTGGTATGTGTTGTGAGGCAGCTTAACTGTGACATATACTGTGTCTGGTATGTGTTGTGGTGCGAGACAGCTTGACTGTGATATATACTGTGTCTGGTATGTGTTGTGAGACAGTTTAACTGTGATACATACTGTGTCTGGTATGTGTTGTGAGACATCTTAACTGTGATATATACTGTGTCTGGTATGTGTTGTGGTGTGAGACAGCTTGACTGTGATATATACTGTGTCTGGTATGTGATGTGGTACGAGACAGCTTGACTGTGATATATACTGTGTCTGGTATGTGGTGTGGTGTGAGACAGCGTAACTGTGATATATACTGTGTCTGGTATGAGTTGTGGTGCGAGACAGCTTAACTGTGATATATACTGTGTCTGGTATGTTTTGTGGTGCGAGACAGCTTGACTGTGATATATACTCCGTCTGGTATGTGTTGTGAGACAGCTTAACTGTGATATATACTGTGTCTGGTATGTGTTGTGGTGCGAGACAGCTTAACTGTGATATATACTGTGTCTGGTATGTGTTGTAAGACAGCTTAACTGTGATATATACTGTGTCTGGTACGTGGTGTGGTGTGAGACAGCTCAACTGTGATATATACTGTGTCTGGTATGTGTTGTGGTGCGAGACAGCTTAACTGTGATGTATACTGTGTCTGGTGTGTGTTGTGGTGCGAGACAGCTTAACTGTGATGTATACTGTGTCTGGTATGTGTTGTGGTGTGAGACAGCTTGACTGTGATATATACTGTGTCTGGTATGTGGTGTGAGACAGCTTAACTGTGATATATACTGAGTCTGGTATGTGTTGTGAGACAGCTTAACTGTGATATATACTGAGTCTGGTATGTGTTGTGAGACAGCTTAACTCTGATATATACTGTGTCTGGTATGTGGTGTGAGACAGCTTAACTGTGATATATACTGAGTCTGGTATGTGTTGTGAGACAGCTTAACTGTGATATATACTGTGTCTGGTATGTGGTGTGAGACAGCTTAACTGTGATATATACTGTGTCTGGTATGTGGTGTGAGACAGCTTGACTGTGATATATACTGAGTCTGGTATGTGGTGTGAGACAGCTTAACTGTGATATATACTGTGTCTGGTATGTGTTGTGAGACAGCTTAACTGTGATATATACTGAGTCTGGTATGTGGTGTGAGACAGCTTAACTGTGATATATCCTGAGTCTGGTATGTGGTGTGAGACAGCTTAACTGTGATATATACTGGGTCTGGTATGTGGTGTGAGACAGCTTAACTGTGATATATACTGTGTCTGGTATGTGTTGTGAGACAGCTTAGCTGTGATATATACTGAGTCTGGTATGTGGTGTGAGACAGCTTAACTGTGATATATACTGAGTCTGGTATGTGGTGTGAGACAGTTTAACTGTGATATATACTGTGTCTGGAATGTGTTGTGAGACAGCTTAACTGTGATATATACTGAGTCTGGTATGTGGTGTGAGACAGCTTGACTGTGATATATACTGTGTCTGGTATGTGGTGTGAGACAGCTTAACTGTGATATATACTGTGTCTGGTATGTTGTGTGAGACAGCTTAACTGTGATATATACTGTGTCTGGTATGTGGTGTGAGACAGCTTAACTGTGATATATACTGTGACTGGTATGTGGTGTGAGACAGCTTGACTGTGATATATACTGTGTCTGGTATGTGTTGTGAGACAGCTTAACTGTGATATATACTGTGTCTGGTCTGTGGTGTGAGACAGCTTAACTGTGATATATACTGTGTCTGGTATGTGGTGTAAGACAGCTTAACTGTGATATATACTGTGTCTGGTATGTGGTGTGAGACAGCTTAACTGTGATATATACTGTGTCTGGTATGTGGTGTGGTGTGAGACAGGTTGACTGTGATATTTACTGTGTCTGGTATGTGGTGTGGTGCGAGACAGCTTAACTCTGATATTTACTGTGTCTGGTATGTGGTGTGAGACAGCTTAGCTGTGATATATAGTGTGTCTGGTATGTGGTGTGAGACAGCTTAACTGTGATATATAGTGTGTCTGGTATGTGGTGTGAGACAGCTTAACTGTGATATTTACTGTGTCTGGTATGTGGTGTGAGACAGCTTAACTGTGATATATAGTGTGTCTGGTATGTGGTGTGAGACAGCTTGACTGTGATATATACTGTGTCTGGTATGTGGTGTGGTGTGAGACAGGTTGACTGTGATATTTACTGTGTCTGGTATGTGGTGTGGTGCGAGACAGCATAACTGTGATATATACTGTGTCTGGTATGTGGTGTGAGACAGCTTAACTGTAACATATACTGTGTCTGGTATGTGGTGTGAGACAGCTTAACTGTGATATATACTGTGTCTGGTATGTGGTGTGGTGTGAGACAGGTTGACTGTGACATTTACTGTGTCTGGTATGTGGTGTGGTGCGAGACAGCTTAACTGTGATATATACTGTGTCTGGTATGTGGTGTGAGACAGCTTAACTGTGATATATACGGTGTCTGGTATGTGGTGTGAGACAGCTTAACTGTGATATATACTGTGTCTGGTATGTGGTGTGGTGTGAGACAGGTTGACTGTGATATTTACTCTGTCTGGTATGTGGTGTGGTGCGAGACAGCTTAACTGTGATATTTACTGTGACTGGTATGTGGTGTGAGACAGCTTAACTGTGATATATACTGTGTCTGGTATGTGGTGTGAGACAGCTTGACTGTGATATATACTTTGTCTGGTATGTGGTGTGGTGTGAGACAGGTTGACTGTGATATTTACTGAGTCTGGTATGTGGTGTGGTGCAAGACAGCTTAACTGTGATATATACTGTGTCTGGTATGTGGTGTGAGACAGCTTAACTGTGATATATACTGTGTCTGGTATGTGGTGTGAGACAGCTTGACTGTGATATATACTGTGTCTGGTATGTGGTGTGGTGTGAGACAGGTTGACTGTGATATTTACTGTGTCTGGTATGTGGTGGTGTGTGCGATAGCATGACTGTGATATATACTGTGTCTCGTATGTGGTGTGCTGTGAGACAGCTTAACTGTGATATATACTGCGTCTGGTATGTGGTGTGAGACAGCTTAACTGTGATATATACTGTGTCTGGTATGTGGTGTGAGACAGCTTAACTGTGATATATACTGAGTCTGGTATGTGGTGTGGTGTGTGGCAGCTTGACTGTGATATATACCGTGTCTGGTATGAGGTGTGGTGTGAGACAGCTTGACTGTGATATATACTGTGTCTGGTATGTGGTGTGAGACAGGTTAACTGTGATATATACTGAGTCTGGTATGTGGTGTGAGAAAGGTTAACTGTGATATATACTGTGTCTGGTATGTGGTGTGGTGTGGTGTGAGACAGCTTGACTGTGATATAGACTGAGTCTGGTATGTGGTGTGGTGTGTGGCAGCTTGACTGTGATATATACTGAGTCTGGTATGTGGTGTCGTGTGTGGCAGCTTGACTGTGATATATACTGCGTCTGGTATGTGGTGTGGTGTGTGGCAGCTTGACTGTGATATATACTGAGTCTGGTATGTGGTGTGGTGTGTGGCAGCTTGACTGTGATATATACTGTGTCTGGTATGTGGTGTGTGGCAGCTTGACTGTGATATATACTGAGTCTGGTATGTGGTGTGAGACAGCTTAACTGTGATATATACTGAGTCTGGTATGTGGTGTGTGACAGCTTAACTGTGATATATACTGAGTCTGGTATGTGGTCTGAGACAGCTTAACTGTGATATATACTGTGTCTGGTATGTGGTGTGAGACAGCTTAACTGTGATATATACTGTGTCTGGTATGTGGTGTGAGACAGCTTAACTGTGATATATACTGTGTCTGGTATGTGGTGCGAGACAGCTTAACTGTGATATATACTGTGTCTGGTATGTGGTGTGAGACAGCTTAACTGTGATATATACTGAGTCTGGTATGTGGTGTGAGACAGCTTAACTGTGATATATACTGTGTCTGCTATGTGGTGTGCTGTGAGACAGCTTAACTGTGATATATACTGAGTCTGGTATGTGGTGTGAGACAGCTTAACTGTGATATATACTGTGTCTGGTATGTGGTGTGAGACAGCTTAACTGTGATATATACTTTGTCTGGTATGTGGTGTGAGACAGCTTGACTGTGATATATACTGAGTCTGGTATGTGGTGTGAGACAGCTTAACTGTGATATATACTGAGTCTGGTATGTGGTGTGAGACAGCTTGACTGTGATATATACTGTGTCTGTTATGTTGTGTGAGACAGCTTAACTGTGATATATACTGAGTCTGGTATGTGGTCTGAGACAGCTTGACTGTGATATATACTGAGACTGGTATGTGGTGTGAGACAGCTTGACTGTGATATATACTGTGTCTGGTATGTGGTGTGGTGTGAGACAGCTTGACTGTGATATATACTGTGTCTGGTATGTGGTGTGGTGTGAGACAGCTTGACTGTGATATATACTGTGTCTGGTATGTGGTGTGGTGTGAGACAGCTTAACTGTGATATATACTGAGTCTGGTATGTGGTGTGGTGTGAGACAGCTTAACTGTGATATATACTGAGTCTGGTATGTGGTGTGAGACAGCTTGACTGTGATATATACTGTGTCTGGTATGTGGTGTGGTGTGAGACAGCTTAACTGTGATATATACTGAGTCTGGTATGTGGTGTGGTGTGAGACAGCTTAACTGTGATATATACTGAGTCTGGTATGTGGTGTGAGACAGCTTGACTGTGATATATACTGAGTCTGGTATGTGGTGTGAGACAGGTTAACTGTGATATATACTGAGTCTGGTATGTGGTGTGAGACAGGTTAACTGTGATATATACTGTGTGTGGTATATGGTGTGGTGTGAGACAGCTTGACTGTGATACATACTGAGTCTGGTATGTGGCGTGGTGTGTGGCATCTTGACTATGATATATACTGAGTCTGGTATCTGGTGTGGTGTGTGGCAGCTTGACTGTGATATATACTGAGTCTGGTATGTGGTGTGGTGTGTGGCAGCTGACTGTGATATATACTGTGTCTGGTATGAGGTGTGGTGTGAGACAGCTTGTCTGTGATATATACTGTGTCTGGTACGTGGTGTGAGAAAGCTTGACTGTGATATATACTGTGTCTGGTATGTGGTGTGGTGTGAGACAGCTTGACTGTGATATATACTGTGTCTGGTACGTGGTGTGAGAAAGCTTGACTGCGATATATACTGTGTCTGGTATGTGGTGTGGTGTGAGACAGCTTGACTGTGATATATACTGTGTCTGGTATGAGGTGTGGTGTGAGACAGCTTGACTGTGATATATACTGTGTCTGGTATGTGGTGTGGTGTGTGGCAGCTTGACTGTGATATATACTGTGTCTGGTATGAGGTGTGGTGTGAGACAGCTTGACTGTGATATATACTGTGTCTGGTATGAGGTGTGGTGTGAGACAGCTTGACTGTGATATATACTGAGTCTGGTATGTGGTGTGGTGTGTTTCAGCTTGACTGTGATATATACTGAGTCTGGTATGTGGTGTGGTGTGTGGCAGCTTGACTGTGATATATACTGTGTCTGGTATGAGGTGTGGTGTGAGACAGCTTGACTGTGATATATACTGTGTCTGGTATGTGGTGTGAGACAGGTTAACTGTGATATATACTGAGTCTGGTATGTGGTGTGAGACAGGTTAACTGTGATTAGATTAGATTAGATTAGATTAGATTGCGTTCTGTAGGTTCAGTGAGGGTCAGTCAGACCTTGGACATAGAACATGTCAAAAGCATTTACAATTAAATGCATAAAAAACATGCAAAACATGTATAGGTTTCATGTTTTGCTGTTAAGTACGAGATGAAGATAATACTTCTAGTGCATTGACACTTACATAGTTATTATACATGTACAAAATCATGTTACTTGGCTTTTACAGACTGTGTCATTGCTTCAATGTTTACATTTTTGCTTGTATGAAAAAGCAGTCCAAATTTATAGCTAAGTAATACATTCTAACAGGTTACACATGTACATTTAGCTTATTAGTAAACAGTATTCTTACTCATGTGTTAAGTGTGTCAAATTTAAGATAAGCGACCTCAAAATATTAATTGTGCACATTAATCATAGCATACCTATTTTAATTCTTACATAGTATGTAATGTACAGAGTAGACAACATTTCAATTATGTTCATATATACAGAATATCTATTTACATCCTTACTTTTACATAAAGCGTGTCCAACATGATTGTTCAAATATACATTTTCAAAATATCAACAAACATATTAACACTGTTACTTAATATTGGCACTTAAATTGTAATCAATTAGTTGGCTTTTTGTAGCCTGCACGTCATTTTTGTATTTTCAGCTACCCTTGTTATACTAAATTCCCTAATTGGTACCTAATGAACAATACAACTGATCTGACATTAGGCTGATTATTGATTTAAATATTCCTCTACAGAATAAAATGACTTATCACAGAGATACTCTTTGAGGGAAGCTTTAAAAACTCTGAAATTGCTAACATTTTCCTTATATTACTAGGGAGAGCATTATATATTTTAATTGTTTCACAATAAACACCTTTCTGGAAGCAAGAGAGTTTGGCATTGGGACGATGTATATTTCTTTTTTGCCTAGTGTTAAACGTATGAATTTCCATGTTAGTTGTAAAGCAATTCTGGTTATTAGCATAAAATTTTAAAATAGATAGTATATATACGCAAGGTAAGGTTAATATACCCAGTTTCCGAAATAGATCTCTACATGACTGCCTTCTATGGGTGTTGCATATTATTCGTATAACCTTCTTTTGTATTAGGAATATGTTCTTACTATACACTGAATTTCCCCAGGACATTATTCCATATTCCATAATGGAGTTAAAATAAGCGAAATAAACTAACTTCAGTGTGCCAATTGTGTGGAAGTTAACCAGAGATCGGATGGCATAACATGCTGCATTAAGCTTAGGTGTAATGTAATTAATATGTGACTTCCAATCGAGGTGGTTGTGTACTTGGAGACCTAGAAATTTTACCTCATTAGGTTGTTCCAGTAAAATATCATTGATTCCTATTTCTATATGGGTATGTGGTGAACGATTAGTTATGAATTTAATGAATTTTGTTTTTTCAAGGTTTACTGACAGTTTGTTTGCTTTAAACCAATTTGACATGCAGTTTAGTACATAATTTAATTTGATAACGCACTCACTTAAATTTTTGCTTTTGACGAGGACACTGGTATCATCTGCAAATAGATAGATACTATATACTATATACTGTGTCTGGTATGTGGTGTGGTGTGTGACAGCTTGACTGTGATATATACTGTGTCTGGTATGTGGTGTGAGACAGGTTAACTGTGATATATACTGTGTCTGGTATGAGGTGTGGTGTGAGACAGCTTGACTGTGATATATACTGTGTCTGGTATGAGGTGTGGTGTGAGACAGCTTGACTGTGATATATACTGAGTCTGGTATGTGGTGTGGTGTGTGGCAGCTTGACTGTGATATATACTGAGTCTGGTATGTGGTGTGGTGTGTGGCAGCTTGACTGTGATATATACTGTGTCTGGTATGAGGTGTGGTGTGAGACAGCTTGACTGTGATATATACTGTGTCTGGTATGTGGTCTGAGACAGGTTAACTGTGATATATACTGAGTCTGGTATGTGGTGTGAGACAGGTTAACTGTGATATATACTGTGTCTGGTATGTGGTGTGGTGTGTGACAGCTTGACTGTGATATATACTGTGTCTGGTATGTGGTGTGGTGTGAGACAGCTTGACTGTGATATATACTGAGTCTGGTATGTGGTGTGAGACAGGTTAACTGTGATATATACTGAGTCTGGTATGTGGTGTGAGACAGGTTAACTGTGATATATACTGTGTCTGGTATGTGGTGTGGTGTGTGACAGCTTGACTGTGATATATACTGTGTCTGGTATGTGGTGTGGTGTGAGACAGCTTGACTGTGATATATACTGAGTCTGGTATGTGGTGTGAGACAGCTTAACTCTGATATATACTGAGTCTGGTATGTGGTGTGTGACAGCTTAACTGTGATATATACTGAGTCTGGTATGTGGTGTGAGACAGCTTAACTGTGATATATACTGTGTCTGGTATGTGGTGTGAGACAGGTTAACTGTGATATATACTGAGTCTGGTATGTGGTGTGTGGCAGCTTGACTGTGATATACTGAGTCTGGTATGTGGTGTGAGACAGCTTAACTGTGATATATACTGTGTCTGGTATGTGGTGTGGTGTGAGACAGCTTGACTGTGATATATATACTGTGTCTGGTATGTGGTGTGGACAGCTTAACTGTGACATATACTGAGTCTGGTATGTGGTGTGAGACAGCTTAACTGTGATGTATACTGTGTTTGGTATGTGGTGTGGTGTGAGACAGCTTAACTGTGATATATACTGAGTCTGGTATGTGGTGTGAGACAGGTTAACTGTGATATATACTGAGTCTGGTATGTGGTGTGAGACAGCTTAACTGTTATATATACTGTGTCTGGTTAGTGGTGTGAGACAGCTTGACTGTGATATATACTGAGTCCGGTATGTTGTGTGAGACAGCTTAACTGTGATATATACTGAGTCTGGTATGTGGTGTGAGACAGGTTAACTGTGATATATACTGAGTCTGGTATGTGGTGTGAGGCAGCTTAACTGTGATATATACTGAGTCTGGTATGTGGTGTGAGACAGCTTAACTGTGATATATACTGAGTCTGGTATGTGGTGTGAGACAGGTTAACTGTGATATATACTGTGTCTGGTGTGTGGTGTGGTGTGAGACAGCTTAACTGTGATATATACTGAGTCTGGTATGTGGTGTGAGACAGGTTAACTGTGATACATACTGTGTCTGGTATGTGGTGTGAGACAGGTTAACTGTGATATATACTGAGTCTGGTATGTGGTGTGAGACAGCTTAACTGTGATATATACTGTGTCTGGTATGTGGTGTGAGACAGCTTAACTGTGATATATACTGAGTCTGGTATGTGGTGTGAGACAGCTTAACTGTGATATATACTGAGTGTGGTATGTGGTGTGAGACAGCTTAACTGTGATATATACTGAGTGTGGTATGTGGTGTGAGACAGGTTAGCTGTGATATATACTGAGTCTGGTATGTGGTGTGAGACAGGTTAACTGTGATATATACTGTGTCTGGTTAGTGGTGTGGTGTGAGACAGCTTAACTGTGATATATACTGAGTCTGGTATGTGGTGTGAGAAAGGCTAACTGTGATATATACTGAGTCTGGTATGTGATGTGAGACAGGTTAACTGTGATATATACTGTGTCTGGTATGTGGTGTGGTGTGAGACAGCTTAACTGTGATATATACTGAGTGTGGTATGTGGTGTGAGACAGGTTAACTGAGATATATACTGAGTCTGGTATGTGGTGTGAGACAGCTTAACTGTGATGTATAGTGTGTTTGGTATGTGGTGTGGTGTGAGACAGCTTAACTGTGATATATACTGAGTCTTGTATGTGGTGTGAGACAGGTTAACTGTGATATATACTGAGACTGGTATGTGGTGTGAGACAGGTTAACTGTGATATATACTGAGTCTGGTATGTGGTGTGAGACAGCTTAACTGTGATATATACTGTGTCTGGTTAGTGGTGTGAGACAGCTTGACTGTGATATACACTGAGTCTGGTATGTGGTGTGAGACAGCAAAACTGTGATATATGCTGAGTCTGGTATGTGGTGTGAGACAGGTTAACGGTGATATATACTGAGTCTGGTATGTGGTGTGAGACAGCTTAACTGTGATATATACTGAGTCTAGTATGTGGTGTGGTGTGTGGCAGCTTGACTGTGATATATACTGAGTCTGGTATGTGGTGTGGTGTGTGGCAGCTTGACTGTGATATATACTGTGTCTGGTATGAGGTGTGGTGTGAGACAGCTTGTCTGTGATATATACTGTGTCTGGTACGTGGTGTGAGAAAGCTTGACTGTGATATATACTGTGTCTGGTATGTGGTGTGGTGTGTGGCAGCTTGACTGTGATATATACTGTGTCTGGTATGAGGTGTGGTGTGAGACAGCTTGACTGTGATATATACTGTGTCTGGTATGTGGTGTGGTGTGAGACAGGTTAACTGTGATATATACTGAGTCTGGTATGTGGTGTGAGACAGCTTAACTGTGATATATACTGTGTCTGGTATGTGGTGTGAGACAGCTTGACTGTGATATATACTGAGTCTGGTATGTGGTGTGGTGTGTGGCAGCTTGACTGTGATATATACTGAGTCATGTATGTGGTGTGGTGTGTGGCAGCTTGACTGTGATATATACTGTGTCTGGTATGAGGTGTGGTGTGAGACAGCTTGACTGTGATATATACTGTGTCTGGTATGTGGTGTGAGACAGGTTAACTGTGATATATACTGAGTCTGGTATGTGGTGTGACACAGGTTAACTGTGATATATACTGTGTCTGGTATGTGGTGTGGTGTGTGACAGCTTGACTGTGATATATACTGTGTCTGGTATGTGGTGTGAGACAGGTTAACTGTGATATATACTGTGTCTGGTATGAGGTGTGGTGTGAGACAGCTTGACTGTGATATTTACTGTGTCTGGTATGAGGTGTGGTGTGAGACAGCTTGACTGTGATATATACTGAGTCTGGTATGTGGTGTGGTGTGTGGCAGCTTGACTGTGATATATACTGAGTCTGGTATGTGGTGTGGTGTGTGGCAGCTTGACTGTGATACATACTGCGTCTGGTATGTGGTGTGGTGTGTGGCAGCTTGACTGTGATATATACTGTGTCTGGTATGTGGTGTGAGACAGCTTAACTGTGATATATACTGAGTCTGGTATGTGGTGTGAGACAGCTTAACTGTGATATATAAAGTGTCTGGTATGTGGTGTGAGACAGGTTAACTGTGATATATACTGAGTCTGGTATGTGGTGTGTGGCAGCTTGACTGTGGTATATACTGAGTCTGGTATGTGGTGTGAGACAGCTTAACTGTGATATATACTGTGTCTGGTATGTGGTGTGGTGTGAGACAGCTTGACTGTGATATATACTGTGTCTGGTATGTGGTGTGGACAGCTTAACTGTGATATATACTGAGTCTGGTATGTGGTGTGAGACAGCTTAACTGTGATGTATACTGTGTTTGGTATGTGGTGTGGTGTGAGACAGCTTAACTGTGACATATACTGAATCTGGTATGTGGTGTGAGACAGGTTAACTGTGATATATACTGAGTCTGGTATGTGGTGTGAGACAGGTTAACTGTGATATATACTGAGTCTGGTATGTGGTGTGAGACAGCTTAACTGTGATATATACTGTGTCTGGTCAGTGGTGTGAGACAGCTTGACTGTGATATATACTGAGCCTGGTATGTGGTGTGAGACAGCTTAACTGTGATATATACTGAGTCTGGTATGTGGTGTGAGACAGGTTAACTGTGAAATATACTGAGTCTGGTATGTGGTGTGAGACAGCTTAACTGTGATATATACTGAGTCTGGTATGTGGTGTGAGACAGCTTAACTGTGATATATACTGTGTCTGGTATGTGGTGTGAGACAGCTTAACTGTGATATATACTGAGTCTGGTATGTGGTGTGAGACAGGTTAACTGTGATATATACTGAGTCTGGTATGTGGTGTGAGACAGCGTAACTGTGATATATACTGAGTCTGGTATGTGGTGTGAGACAGGTTAACTGTGATATATACTGAGTCTGGTATGTGGTGTGGTGTGAGACAGCTTAACTGTGATATATACTGTGTCTGGTATGTGGTGTGGTGTGAGACAGCTTAACTGTGATATATACTGAGTCTGGTATGTGGTGTGAGACAGGTTAACTGTGATATATACTGAGTCTGGTATGTGGTGTGAGACAGCTTAACTGTGATATATACTGAGTCTGGTATGTGGTGTGAGACAGGTTAACTGTGATATATACTGTGTCTGGTCTGTGGTGTGGTGTGAGACAGCTTAACTGTGATATATACTGAGTCTGGTATGTGGTGTGAGACAGGTTAACTGTGATATATACTGTGTCTGGTATGTGGTGTGAGACAGGTTAACTGTGATATATACTGAGTCTGGTATGTGGTGTGAGACAGCTTAACTGTGATATATACTGTGTCTGGTATGTGGTGTGAGACAGCTTAACTGTGATATATACTGAGTCTGGTATGTGGTGTGAGACAGCTTAACTGTGATATATACTGTGTGTGGTATGTGGTGTGAGACAGCTTAACTGTGATATATACTGAGTGTGGTATGTGGTGTGAGACAGGTTAGCTGTGATATATACTGAGTCTGGTATGTGGTGTGAGACAGGTTAACTGTGATATATACTGTGTCTGGTTAGTGGTGTGGTGTGAGACAGCTTAACTGTGATATATACTGAGTCTGGTATGTGGTGTGAGAAAGGTTAACTGTGATATATACTGAGTCTGGTATGTGGTGTGAGACAGGTTAACTGTGATATGTACTGTGTCTGGTATTTGGTGTGGTGTGAGACAGCTTAACTGTGATATATACTGAGTGTGGTATGTGGTGTGAGACAGGTTAACTGTGATATATACTGAGTCTGGTATGTGCTGTGAGACAGCTTAACTGTGATATATACTGAGTCTGGTATGTGGTGTGAGACAGGTTAACTGTGATATATATTGTGTCTGGTATGTGGTGTGGTGTGAGACAGCTTAACTGTGATATATACTGAGTCTGGTATGTGGTGTGAGACAGGTTAACTGTGATATATACTGTGTCTGGTATGTGGTGTGGTGTGAGACAGCTTAACTGTGATATATACTGAGTCTGGTATGTGGTGTGAGACAGGTTAACTGTGATTATACTGTGTCTGGTATGTGGTGTGGTGTGAGACAGCTTAACTGTGATATATACTGAGTCTGGTATGTGGTGTGAGACAGGTTAACTGTGATATATACTGAGTCTGGTATGTGGTGTGAGACAGGTTAACTGTGATATATACTGAGTCTGGTATGTGGTGTGAGACAGCTTAACTGTGATATATACTGTGTCTGGTTAGTGGTGTGAGACAGCTTGACTGTGATATATACTGAGCCTGGTATGTGGTGTGAGACAGCCTAACTGTGATATATACTGAGTCTGGTATGTGGTGTGAGACAGGTTAACTGTGAAATATACTGAGTCTGGTATGTGGTGTGAGACAGCTTAACTGTGATATATACTGAGTCTGGTATGTGGTGTGAGACAGCTTAACTGTGATATATACTGTGTCTGGTATGTGGTGTGAGACAGCTTAACTGTGATATATACTGAGTCTGGTATGTGGTGTGAGACAGGTTAACTGTGATATATACTGAGTCTGGTATGTGGTGTGAGACAGCGTAACTGTGATATATACTGAGTCTGGTATGTGGTGTGAGACAGGTTAACTGTGATATATACTGAGTCTGGTATGTGGTGTGGTGTGAGACAGCTTAACTGTGATATATACTGTGTCTGGTATGTGGTGTGGTGTGAGACAGCTTAACTGTGATATATACTGAGTCTGGTATGTGGTGTGAGACAGGTTAACTGTGATATGTACTGTGTCTGGTATTTGGTGTGGTGTGAGACAGCTTAACTGTGATATATACTGAGTCTGGTATGTGGTGTGAGACAGGTTAACTGTGATATATACTGTGTCTGGTCTGTGGTGTGGTGTGAGACAGCTTAACTGTGATATATACTGAGTCTGGTATGTGGTGTGAGACAGGTTAACTGTGATATATACTGTGTCTGGTATGTGGTGTGAGACAGGTTAACTGTGATATATACTGAGTCTGGTATGTGGTGTGAGACAGCTTAACTGTGATATATACTGTGTCTGGTATGTGGTGTGAGACAGCTTAACTGTGATATATACTGAGTCTGGTATGTGGTGTGAGACAGCATAACTGTGATATATACTGTGTGTGGTATGTGGTGTGAGACAGCTTAACTGTGATATATACTGAGTGTGGTATGTGGTGTGAGACAGGTTAGCTGTGATATATACTGAGTCTGGTATGTGGTGTGAGACAGGTTAACTGTGATATATACTGTGTCTGGTTAGTGGTGTGGTGTGAGACAGCTTAACTGTGATATATACTGAGTCTGGTATGTGGTGTGAGAAAGGTTAACTGTGATATATACTGAGTCTGGTATGTGGTGTGAGACAGGTTAACTGTGATATGTACTGTGTCTGGTATTTGGTGTGGTGTGAGACAGCTTAACTGTGATATATACTGAGTGTGGTATGTGGTGTGAGACAGGTTAACTGTGATATATACTGAGTCTGGTATGTGCTGTGAGACAGCTTAACTGTGATATATACTGAGTCTGGTATGTGGTGTGAGACAGGTTAACTGTGATATATATTGTGTCTGGTATGTGGTGTGGTGTGAGACAGCTTAACTGTGATATATACTGAGTCTGGTATGTGGTGTGAGACAGGTTAACTGTGATATATACTGTGTCTGGTATGTGGTGTGGTGTGAGACAGCTTAACTGTGATATATACTGAGTCTGGTATGTGGTGTGAGACAGGTTAACTGTGATTATACTGTGTCTGGTATGTGGTGTGGTGTGAGACAGCTTAACTGTGATATATACTGAGTCTGGTATGTGGTGTGAGACAGGTTCACTGTGATATATACTGAGTCTGGTATGTGGTGTGAGACAGGTTAACTGTGATATATACTGTGTTTGGTGTGTGGTGTGAGACAGCTTAACTGTGATATATACTGGGTCTGGTATGTGGTTTGGTGCGAGACAGCTGGACTGTGATATATACTGAGTCTGGTATGTGGTGTGAGACGGGTTAACTGTGATATATACTGAGTCTGGTATGTGGTGTGAGACAGGTTAAATGTGATATTAACTGAGTCTGGTATGTGGTGTGAGACAGCTTAACTGTGATATATACTGAGTCTGGTATGTGGTGTGAGACAGGTTAACTGTGATATATACTGAGTCTGGTATGTGGTGTGGTGTGAGACAGCTTAACTGTGATATATACTGAGTCTGGTATGTGGTGTGAGACAGCTTGACTGTGATATATACTGAGTCTGGTATGTGGTGTGAGACAGGTTAACTGTGATATATACTGAGTCTGGTATGTGGTGTGAGACAGGTTAACTGTGATATATACTGAGTCTGGTGTGTGGTGTGAGACAGCTTAACTGTGATATATACTGGGTCTGGTATGTGGTGTGGTGCGAGACAGCTGGACTGTGATATATACTGAGTCTGGTATGTGGTGTGAGACAGGTTAACTGTGATATATACTGAGTCTGGTATGTGGTGTGAGACAGGTTAACTGTGATATATACTGAGTCTGGTATGTGGTGTGAGACAGGTTAACTGTGATATATACTGTGTCTGGTATGTGGTGTGGTGTGAGACAGCTTAACTGTGATATATACTGAGTGTGGTATGTGGTGTGAGACAGGTTAACTGAGATATATACTGAGTCTGGTATGTGGTGTGAGACAGCTTAACTGTGATGTATAGTGTGTTTGGTATGTGGTGTGGTGTGAGACAGCTTAACTGTGATATATACTGAGTCTTGTATGTGGTGTGAGACAGGTTAACTGTGATATATACTGAGTCTGGTATGTGGTGTGAGACAGGTTAACTGTGATATATACTGAGTCTGGTATGTGGTGTGAGACAGCTTAACTGTGATATATACTGTGTCTGGTTAGTGGTGTGAGACAGCTTGACTGTGATATACACTGAGTCTGGTATGTGGTGTGAGACAGCAAAACTGTGATATATGCTGAGTCTGGTATGTGGTGTGAGACAGGTTAACGGTGATATATACTGAGTCTGGTATGTGGTGTGGGACAGCTTAACTGTGATATATACTGAGTCTAGTATGTGGTGTGGTGTGTGGCAGCTTGACTGTGATATATACTGAGTCTGGTATGTGGTGTGGTGTGTGGCAGCTTGACTGTGATATATACTGTGTCTGGTATGAGGTGTGGTGTGAGACAGCTTGTCTGTGATATATACTGTGTCTGGTACGTGGTGTGAGAAAGCTTGACTGTGATATATACTGTGTCTGGTATGTGGTGTGGTGTGTGGCAGCTTGACTGTGATATATACTGTGTCTGGTATGAGGTGTGGTGTGAGACAGCTTGACTGTGATATATACTGTGTCTGGTATGTGGTGTGGTGTGAGACAGGTTAACTGTGATATATACTGAGTCTGGTATGTGGTGTGAGACAGCTTAACTGTGATATATACTGTGTCTGGTATGTGGTGTGAGACAGCTTGACTGTGATATATACTGAGTCTGGTATGTGGTGTGGTGTGTGGCAGCTTGACTGTGATATATACTGAGTCATGTATGTGGTGTGGTGTGTGGCAGCTTGACTGTGATATATACTGTGTCTGGTATGAGGTGTGGTGTGAGACAGCTTGACTGTGATATATACTGTGTCTGGTATGTGGTGTGAGACAGGTTAACTGTGATATATACTGAGTCTGGTATGTGGTGTGACACAGGTTAACTGTGATATATACTGTGTCTGGTATGTGGTGTGGTGTGTGACAGCTTGACTGTGATATATACTGTGTCTGGTATGTGGTGTGAGACAGGTTAACTGTGATATATACTGTGTCTGGTATGAGGTGTGGTGTGAGACAGCTTGACTGTGATATTTACTGTGTCTGGTATGAGGTGTGGTGTGAGACAGCTTGACTGTGATATATACTGAGTCTGGTATGTGGTGTGGTGTGTGGCAGCTTGACTGTGATATATACTGAGTCTGGTATGTGGTGTGGTGTGTGGCAGCTTGACTGTGATACATACTGCGTCTGGTATGTGGTGTGGTGTGTGGCAGCTTGACTGTGATATATACTGTGTCTGGTATGTGGTGTGAGACAGCTTAACTGTGATATATACTGAGTCTGGTATGTGGTGTGAGACAGCTTAACTGTGATATATAATGTGTCTGGTATGTGGTGTGAGACAGGTTAACTGTGATATATACTGAGTCTGGTATGTGGTGTGTGGCAGCTTGACTGTGGTATATACTGAGTCTGGTATGTGGTGTGAGACAGCTTAACTGTGATATATACTGTGTCTGGTATGTGGTGTGGTGTGAGACAGCTTGACTGTGATATATACTGTGTCTGGTATGTGGTGTGGACAGCTTAACTGTGATATATACTGAGTGTGGTATGTGGTGTGAGACAGCTTAACTGTGAGGTATACTGTGTTTGGTATGTGGTGTGGTGTGAGACAGCTTAACTGTGACATATACTGAGTCTGGTATGTGGTGTGAGACAGGTTAACTGTGATATATACTGAGTCTGGTATGTGGTGTGAGACAGGTTAACTGTGATATATACTGAGTCTGGTATGTGGTGTGAGACAGCTTAACTGTGATATATACTGTGTCTGGTTAGTGGTGTGAGACAGCTTGACTGTGATATATACTGAGCCTGGTATGTGGTGTGAGACAGCTTAACTGTGATATATACTGAGTCTGGTATGTGGTGTGAGACAGGTTAACTGTGAAATATACTGAGTCTGGTATGTGGTGTGAGACAGCTTAACTGTGATATATACTCAGTCTGGTATGTGGTGTGAGACAGCTTAACTGTGATATATACTGTGTCTGGTATGTGGTGTGAGACAGCTTAACTGTGATATATACTGAGTCTGGTATGTGGTGTGAGACAGGTTAACTGTGATATATACTGAGTCTGGTATGTGGTGTGAGACAGCGTAACTGTGATATATACTGAGTCTGGTATGTGGTGTGAGACAGGTTAACTGTGATATATACTGAGTCTGGTATGTGGTGTGGTGTGAGACAGCTTAACTGTGATATATACTGTGTCTGGTATGTGGTGTGGTGTGAGACAGCTTAACTGTGATATATACTGAGTCTGGTATGTGGTGTGAGACAGGTTAACTGTGATATATACTGAGTCTGGTATGTGGTGTGAGACTGCTTAACTGTGATATATACTGAGTCTGGTATGTGGTGTGAGACAGGTTAACTGTGATATATACTGTGTCTGGTCTGTGGTGTGGTGTGAGACAGCTTAACTGTGATATATACTGAGTCTGGTATGTGGTGTGAGACAGGTTAACTGTGATATATACTGTGTCTGGTATGTGGTGTGAGACAGGTTAACTGTGATATATACTGAGTCTGGTATGTGGTGTGAGACAGCTTAACTGTGATATATACTGTGTCTGGTATGTGGTATGAGACAGCTTAACTGTGATATATACTGAGTCTGGTATGTGGTGTGAGACAGCTTAACTGTGATATATACTGTGTGTGGTATGTGGTGTGAGACAGCTTAACTGTGATATATACTGAGTGTGGTATGTGGTGTGAGACAGGTTAGCTGTGATATATACTGAGTCTGGTATGTGGTGTGAGACAGGTTAACTGTGATATATACTGTGTCTGGTTAGTGGTGTGGTGTGAGACAGCTTAACTGTGACATATACTGAGTCTGGTATGTGGTGTGAGAAAGGTTAACTGTGATATATACTGAGTCTGGTATGTGGTGTGAGACAGGTTAACTGTGATATGTACTGTGTCTGGTATTTGGTGTGGTGTGAGACAGCTTAACTGTGATATATACTGAGTGTGGTATGTGGTGTGAGACAGGTTAACTGTGATATATACTGAGTCTGGTATGTGCTGTGAGACAGCTTAACTGTGATATATACTGAGTCTGGTATGTGGTGTGAGACAGCTTGACTGTGATATATACTGAGTCTGGTATGTGGTGTGAGACAGGTTAACTGTGATATATACTGTGTCTGGTATGTGGTGTGGTGTGAGACAGCTTAACTGTGATATATACTGAGTCTGGTATGTGGTGTGAGACAGGTTAACTGTGATATATACTGTGTCTGGTATGTGGTGTGGTGTGAGACAGCTTAACTGTGATATATACTGAGTCTGGTATGTGGTGTGAGACAGGTTAACTGTGATTATACTGTGTCTGGTATGTGGTGTGGTGTGAGACAGCTTAACTGTGATATATACTGAGTCTGGTATGTGGTGTGAGACAGGTTAACTGTGATATATACTGAGTCTGGTATGTGGTGTGAGACAGGTTAACTGTGATATATACTGTGTTTGGTGTGTGGTGTGAGACAGCTTAACTGTGATATATACTGGGTCTGGTATGTGGTTTGGTGCGAGACAGCTGGACTGTGATATATACTGAGTCTGGTATGTGGTGTGAGACGGGTTAACTGTGATATATACTGAGTCTGGTATGTGGTGTGAGACAGCTTGACTGTGATATATACTGAGTCTGGTATGTGGTGTGAGACAGGTTAACTGTGATATATACTGAGTCTGGTATGTGGTGTGAGACAGGTTAACTGTGATATATACTGAGTCTGGTGTGTGGTGTGAGACAGCTTAACTGTGATATATACTGGGTCTGGTATGTGGTGTGGTGCGAGACAGCTGGACTGTGATATATACTGAGTCTGGTATGTGGTGTGAGACAGGTTAACTGTGATATATACTGAGTCTGGTATGTGGTGTGAGACAGGTTAACTGTGATATATACTGAGTCTGGTATGTGGTGTGAGACAGGTTATCTGTGATATATACTGAGTCTGGTATGTGGTGTGAGACAGGTTAACTGTGATATATACTGTGTCTGGTGTGTGGTGTGAGACAGCTTAACTGTGATATATACTGGGTCTGGTATGTGGTGTGGTGTGAGACAGGTTAACTGTGATATATACTGAGTCTGGTATGTGGTGTGAGACAGGTTAACTGTGATATATACTGAGTCTGGTATGTGGTGTGAGACAGGTTAACTGTGATATATACTGTGTCTGGTGTGTGGTGTGAGACAGCATAACTGTGATATATACTGGGTCTGGTATGTGTTGTGGTGTGAGACAGGTTAACTGTGATATATTGAGTCTGGTATGTGGTGTGAGACAGGTTAACTGTGATATATACTGAGTCTGGTATGTGGTGTGAGACAGGTTAACTGTGATATATACTGAGTCTGGTATGTGGTGTGAGACAGGTTAACTGTGATATATACTGAGTCTGGTATGTGGTGTGAGACAGGTTAACTGTGATATATACTGAGTCTGGTATGTGGTGTGAGACAGGTTAACTGTGATATATACTGAGTCTGGTATGTGCTGTGAGACAGGTTAACTGTGATATATACTGAGTCTGGTATGTGGTGTGAGAGCGTTTAACTGTGATATATACTGAGTCTGGTAAGTGGTGTGAGACAGGTTAACTGTGATATATACTGAGTCTGGTATGTGGTGTGAGACAGGTTAACTGTGATATATACTGTGTCTGGTATGTGGTGTGGTGTGAGACAGCTTAACTGTGATATATACTGCGTCTGGTATGTGGTGTGGTGTGAGACAGCTTAACTGTGATATATACAGAGTCTGGTATGTGGTGTGAGACAGGTTAACTGTGATATATACTGTGTCTGGTATGTGGTGTGAGACAGGTTAACTGTGATATATACTGGGTCTGGTATGTGGTGTGGTGCGAGACAGCTGGACTGTGATATATACTGTGTCTGGTGTGTGGTGTGACACAGCTTAACTGTGATATATACTGAGTCTGGTATGTGGTGTGGTGTGAGACAGCTTAACTGTGATATATACTGAGTCTGGTATGTGGGTGAGACAGGTTAACTGTGATATATACTGAGTCTGGTATGTGGTGTGAGACAGGTTAACTGTGATATATACTGAGTCTGGTATGTGGTGTGAGACAGGTTAACTGTGATATATACTGTAGATTAGATTAGATTAGATTAGATTGCGTTCTGTAGGTTCAATGATGGTCAGTCAGACCTTGAACATAGAACATGTCAAAAGCATTTACAATTAAATGCATAAAAAACATGCAAAACATGTATAGGTTTCATGTTTTGCTGTTAAGTACGAGATGAAGATAATACTTCTAGTGCATTGACACTTACATAGTTATTATACATGTACAAAATCATGTTACTTGGCTTTTACAGACTGTGTCATTGCTTAAATGTTTACATTTTTGCTTGTATGAAAAAGCAGTCCAAATTTATAGCTAAGTAATACATTCTAACAGGTTACACATGTACATTTAGCTTATTAGTAAACAGTATTCTTACTCATGTGTTAAGTGTGTCAAATTTAAGATAAGCGACCTCAAAATATTAACTGTGCACATTAATCATAGCATACCTATTTTAATTCTTACATAGTATGTAATGTACAGAGTAGACAACATTTCAATTATGTTCATATATACAGAATATCTATTTACATCCTTACTGTTACATAAAGCGTGTCCAACATGATTGTTCAAATATACATTTTCAAAATATCAACAAACATATTAACACTGTTACTTAATATTGGCACTTAAATTGTAATCAATTAGTTGGCTTTTTGTAGCCTGCACGTCATTATTGTATTTTCAGCTACCCCTGTTATACTAAATTCCCTAATTGGTGCCTATCGAACAATACAACTGATCTGACATTAGGCTGATTATTGATTTAAATATTCCTCTACAGAATAAAATGACTTATCACAGAGATACTCTTTGAGGGAAGCTTTAAAAACTCTGAAATTGCTAACATTTTCCTTTAGATTACTGGGGAGAGCATTAAATATTTTAATTGTTTCACAATAAACACCTTTCTGGAAGCAAGAGAGTTTGGCATTGGGACGATGTATATTTCTTTTTTGCCTAGTGTTAAACGTATGAATTTCCATGTTAGTTGTAAAGCAATTCTGGTTATTAGCATAAAATTTTAAAATAGATAGTATATATACGCAAGGTAAGGTTAATATACCCAGTTTCCGAAATAGATCTCTACATGACTGCCTTCTATGGGTGTTGCATATTATTCGTATAACCTTCTTTTGTATTAGGAATATGTTCTTACTATACACTGAATTTCCCCAGGACATTATTCCATATTCCATAATGGAGTTAAAATAAGCGAAATAAACTAACTTCAGTGTGTCAATTGTGTGGAAGTTAACCAGAGATCGGATGGCATAACATGCTGCATTAAGCTTAGGTGTAATGTAATTAATATATGACTTCCAATCGAGGTGCTTGTCTACTTGGAGACCTAGAAATTTTACCTCATTAGGTTGTTCCAGTAAAATATCATTGATTCCTATTTCTATATGGGTATGTGGTGAACGATTAGTTATGAATTTAATGAATTTTGTTTTTTCAAGGTTTACTGACAGTTTGTTTGCTTTAAACCAATTTGACATGCAGTTTAGTACATAATTTAATTTGATAACGGACTCACTTAAATTTTTGCTTTTGACGAGGACACTGGTATCATCTGCAAATACATAGATACGAGCAATGTTATTTATGTATAGTGGGAGGTCATTTATGTAGATTAAAAATAATAGAGGCCCCAATATCGATCCCTGGGGAACGCCATGTTTAATTGATTTCCAATCCGGTTATTTTTACATTCTGAAACACTTGTATCCTCAATGTTGGCAAATACAACTTCATCATTTTTTGTCTCTTTTTCGGTAAGAGACACAGTATATATCACAGTCAAGCTGTCTCACACCACATACCAGAGTCAGTATATATCACAGTTAACCTGTCTCACACCACACCACATACCAGACTCAGTATATATCACAGTTAACCTGTCTCACACCACATACCAGACTCAGTATATATCACAGTTAAGCTGTCTCACACCACACCACATACCAGACTCAGTATATATCACAGCTAACCTGTCTCACACCACACCACATACCAGACTCAGTATATATCACAGTTAACCTGTCTCACACCACATACCAGACTCAGTATACATCACAGTTAAGCTGTCTCACACCACACCACATACCAGACTCAGTATATATCACAGTTAAGCTGTCTCACACCACACCACATACCAGACACAGTATATATCACAGTTAAGCTGTCTCACACCACACCACATACCAGACTCAGTATATATCACAGTTAAGCTGTCTCACACCACATACCAGACTCAGTATGTATCACAGTTAAGCTGTCTCACACCACACCACATACCAGACACAGTATATATCACAGTTAAGCTGTCTCACACCACACCACATACCAGACACAGTATATATCACAGTCAAGCTGTCTCACACCACACCACATACCAGACACAGTATATATCACAGTTAAGCTGTCTCACACCACAGCACATACCAGACACAGTATATATCACAGTCAAGCTGTCTCACACCTCACCACATACCAGACACAGTATATATCACAGTTAAGCTGTCTCACACCACACCACATACCAGACTCAGTATATATCACAGTCAAGCTGTCTCACACCACACCACATACCAGACACAGTATATATCACCGTCAAGCTGTCTCACACCACACCACATACCAGACACAGTATATATCACAGTTAAGCTGTCTCACACCACAGCACATACCAGACACAGTATATATCACAGTTAAGCTGTCTCACACCACACCACATACCAGACTCAGTATATATCACCGTCAAGCTGTCTCACACCACACCACATACCAGACTCAGTATATATCACAGTTAAGCTGTCTCACACCACACAACATTCCAGACACAGTATATATCACCGTCAAGCTGTCTCACACCACACCACATACCAGACTCAGTATATATCACAGTTAAGCTGTCTCACACCACACCACATACCAGACACAGTATATATCACAGTTAAGCTGTCTCACACCACATACCAGACTCAGTATATATCACCGTTAAGCTGTCTCACACCACATACCAGACACAGTATATATCACAGTTAAGCTGTCTCACACCACATACCAGACACAGTATATATCACAGTCAAGCTGTCTCACACCACAACACATACCAGACACAGTATATATCACAGTTAAGCTGTCTCACAACACAACACATACCAGACACAGTATATATCACAGTCAAGCTGTCTCACACCACAACACATACCAGACACAGTATATATCACAGTTAAGCTGTCTCACACCACAACACATACCAGACACAGTATATATCACAGTTAAGCTGTCTCACAACACAACACATACCAGACACAGTATATGTCACAGTCAAGCTGTCTCACAACACAACACATACCAGACACAGTGTATATCACAGTTAAGCTGTCTCACAACACAACACATACCAGACACAGTATATATCACAGTCAAGCTGTCTCACAACACAACACATACCGGACACAGTATATATCACAGTTAAGCTGTCTCACAACACAACACATACCAGGCACAGTATATATCACAGTCAAGCTGTCTCACACCACATCACATCCCAGACACAGTATATATCACAGTTAAGCTGTCTCACACCACACCACATACCAGACACAGTATATATCACAGTTAAGCTGTCTCACACCACAACACATACCAGACACAGTATATATCACAGTTAAGCTGTCTCACACCACAACACATACCAGACACAGTATATATCACAGTCACGCTGTCTCACACCACAACACATACCAGACACAGTATATATCACAGTCAAGCTGTCTCACACCACAACACATACCAGACACAGTATATATCACAGTCAAGCTGTCTCACACCACACCGCATACCAGACACAGTATATATCACAGTTAAGCTGTCTCACTCCACATACCAGACACAGTATATATCACAGTCAAGCTCTCTCACACCACAACACATACCAGACACAGTATATATCACAGTCAAGCTCTCTCACACCACAACACATACCAGACACAGTATATATCACAGTCAAGCTGTCTCACACCACAACACATACCAGACACAGTATATATCAGAGTCAAGCTGTCTCACACCACAACACATACCAGACACAGTATATATCACAGTCAAGCTCTCTCACACCACAACACATACCAGACACAGTATATATCACAGTCAAGCTCTCTCACACCACAACACATACCAGACACAGTATATATCACAGTGAAGCTGTCTCACACCACAACACATACCAGACACAGTATATATCAGAGTCAAGCTGTCTCACACCACAACACATAGCAGACACAGTATATATCACAGTCAAGCTCTCTCACACCACAACACATACCAGACACAGTATATATCACAGTCAAGCTCTCTCTCACCACAACACATACCAGACACAGTATATATAACAGTCAAGCTCTCTCACACCACAACACATACCAGACACAGTATATATAACAGTCAAGCTCTCTCACACCACAACACATACCAGACACAGTATATATCACAGTCAAGCTCTCTCACACCACAACACATACCAGACACAGTATATATCAGGGTCAAGCTGTCTTACACCACAACACATACCAGACACAGTATATATAACAGTCAAGCTCTCTCACACCACAACACATACCAGACACAGTATATATCACAGTCAAGCTCTCTCACACCACAACGCATACCAGAGACAGTATATATCAGAGTCAAGCTGTCTCACACCACAACACATACCAGACACAGTATATATCACAGTCAAGCTCTCTCACACCACAACACATACCAGACACAGTATATATCACAGTCAAGCTCTCTCACACCACAACACATACCAGACACAGTATATATCACAGTCAAGCTCTCTCACACCACAACACATACCAGACACAGTATACATCACAGTCAAGCTGTCTCGCACAGCACAACACATACCAGTTACAGTATATATCACAGTCAAGCTCTCTCAGACCACGTACCAGACACAGTATATATCACAGTCAAGCTCTCTCACACCACAACACATACCAGACACAGTATATATCACAGTCAAGCTCTCTCACACCACAACACATACCAGACACAGTATATATAACAGTCAAGCTCTCTCACACCACAACACATACCAGACACAGTATATATCACAGTCAAGCTGTCTCACACCACAACACATACCAGACACAGTATATATAACAGTCAAGCTGTCTCGCACAGCACAACACATACCAGTTACAGTATATATCACAGTCAAGCTGTCTCAGACCACGTACCAGACACAGTATATATCACAGTCAAGCTCTCTCACACCACAACACATACCAGACACAGTATATATCACAGTCAAGCTCTCTCACACCACAACACATACCAGACACAGTATATATAACAGTCAAGCTCTCTCACACCACAACACATACCAGACACAGTATATATAACAGTCAAGCTCTCTCACACCACATACCAGACTCAGTATATATCACAGTTAAGCTGTCTCACACCACACAACATACCAGACACAGTATATATCACAGTCAAGCTGTCTCGCACCACATACCAGACACAGTATATATCACAGTCAAGCTGTCACACACCACAACACATACCAGACGCAGTATATATCACAGTCAAGCTGTCTCACACCACAACACATACCAGACACAGTATATATCTCAGTCAAGCTGTCTCACACCACACCACATACCAGACACAGTATATATCACAGTCAAGCTGTCTCACCTCACATACCAGACAAAGTATATATCACAGTCAAGCTGTCTCACACCACATACCAGACTCAGTATATATCACAGTTAAGCTGTCTCACACCACACCACATACCAGACACAGTATATATCACAGTCAAGCTGTCTCGCACCACATACCAGACACAGTATATATCACAGTCAAGCTGTCTCGCACCACACCACATACCAGACACAATATATATGTCACAGTTAAGCTGTCTCACACCACACCACACACCAGACACAGTATATATCACAGTTAAGCTGTCTCACACCACACCACACACCAGACACAGTATATATCACAGTTAAGCTGTCTCACACCACACCACACACCAGACACAGTATATATCACAGTCAAGCTGTCTCACACCACACCACATACCAGACACAGTATATATCACAGTTAAGCTGTCTCACACCACACCACACACCAGACACAGTATATATCACAGTTAAGCTGTCTCCTACCACACCACATACCAGACACAGTATATATCACAGTCAAGCTGTCACACAGCACAACACATACCAGACACAGTATATATCACAGTTAAGCTGTCTCACACCACATACCAGACACAATATATATCACAGTTAAGCTGTCTCACACCACAACACATACCAGACACAGTATATATCACAGTTAAGCTGTCTCACACCACATACCAGACACAATATATATCACAGTTAAGCTGTCTCACACCACACCACACACCAGACACAGTATATATCACAGTTAAGCTGTCTCACACCACACCACACACCAGACACAGTATATATCACAGTTAAGCTGTCTCACAGCACACCACACACCAGACACAGTATATATCACAGTCAAGCTGTCTCACACCACACCACATACCAGACACAGTATGGCGTTCCCCAGGGATCGATATTGGGGCCTCTATTATTTTTAATCTACATAAATGACCTCCCACTATACATAAATAACATTGCTAGTATCTATCTATTTGCAGATGATACCAGTGTCCTCGTCAAAAGCAAAAATTTAAGTGAGTGCGTTATCAAATTAAATTATGTACTAAACTGCATGTCAAATTGGTTTAAAGCAAACAAACTGTCAGTAAACCTTGAAAAAACAAAATTCATTAAATTCATAACTAATCGTTCACCACATACCCATATAGAAATAGGAATCAATGATATTTTACTGGAACAACCTAATGAGGTAAAATTTCTAGGTCTCCAAGTAGACAAGCACCTCGATTGGAAGTCATATATTAATTACATTACACCTAAGCTTAATGCAGCATGTTATGCCATCCGATCTCTGGTTAACTTCCACACAATTGACACACTGAAGTTAGTTTATTTCGCTTATTTTAACTCCATTATGGAATATGGAATAATGTCCTGGGGAAATTCAGTGTATAGTAAGAACATATTCCTAATACAAAAGAAGGTTATACGAATAATATGCAACACCCATAGAAGGCAGTCATGTAGAGATCTATTTCGGAAACTGGGTATATTAACCTTACCTTGCGTATATATACTATCTATTTTAAAATTTTATGCTAATAACCAGAATTGCTTTACAACTAACATGGAAATTCATATGTTTAACACTAGGCAAAAAAGAAATATACATCGTCCCAATGCCAAACTCTCTTGCTTCCAGAAAGGTGTTTATTGTGAAACAATTAAAATATTTAATGCTCTCCCCAGTAATCTAAAGGAAAATGTTAGCAATTTCAGAGTTTTTAAAGCTTCCCTCAAAGAGTATCTCTGTGATAAGTCATTTTATTCTGTAGAGGAATATTTAAATCAATAATCAGCCTAATGTCAGATCAGTTGTATTGTTCGATAGGCACCAATTAGGGAATTTAGTATAACAGGGGTAGCTGAAAATACAATAATGACGTGCAGGCTACAAAAAGCCAACTAATTGATTACAATTTAAGTGCCAATATTAAGTAACAGTGTTAATATGTTTGTTGATATTTTGAAAATGTATATTTGAACAATCATGTTGGACACGCTTTATGTAACAGTAAGGATGTAAATAGATATTCTGTATATATGAACATAATTGAAATGTTGTCTACTCTGTACATTACATACTATGTAAGAATTAAAATAGGTATGCTATGATTAATGTGCACAGTTAATATTTTGAGGTCGCTTATCTTAAATTTGACACACTTAACACATGAGTAAGAATACTGTTTACTAATAAGCTAAATGTACATGTGTAACCTGTTAGAATGTATTACTTAGCTATAAATTTGGACTGCTTTTTCATACAAGCAAAAATGTAAACATTTAAGCAATGACACAGTCTGTAAAAGCCAAGTAACATGATTTTGTACATGTATAATAACTATGTAAGTGTCAATGCACTAGAAGTATTATCTTCATCTCGTACTTAACAGCAAAACATGAAACCTATACATGTTTTGCATGTTTTTTATGCATTTAATTGTAAATGCTTTTGACATGTTCTATGTTCAAGGTCTGACTGACCATCACTGAACCTACAGAACGCAATCTAATCTAATCTAATCTAATCTATATCACAGTTAAGCAGTCTCACACCACACCACATACCAGACACAGTATATATCACAGTCAAGCTGTCTCACACCACAACACACACCAGACACAGTATATATCACAGTCAAGCTGTCTCACACCACACCACATACCAGACACAGTATATATCACAGTTAAGCTGTCTCACACCACACCACATACCAGACACAGTATATATCACAGTCAAGCTGTCTCACACCACACCACACACCAGACACAGTATATATCACAGTCAAGCTGTCTCACACCACACCACATACCACACACAGTATATATCACAGTTAAGCTGTCTCACACCACACCACATACCAGACACAGTATATATCACAGTTAAGCTGTCTCACACCACACCACATACCAGACACAGTATATATCACAGTCAAGCTGTCTCACACCACACCACACACCAGACACAGTATATATCACAGTCAAGCTGTCTCACACCACACCACATACCAGACACAGTATATATCACAGTCAAGCTGTCTCACACCACACCACATACCAGACACAGTATATATCACAGTCAAGCTGTCACACAGCACAACACATACCAGACACAGTATATATCACAGTCAAGCTGTCACACAGCACAACACATACCAGATGCAGTATATATCACAGTCAAGCTGTCACACAGCACAACACATACCAGACACAGTATATATCACAGTCAAGCTGTCACACAGCACAACACATACCAGACACAGTATATATCACAGTTAAGCTGTCTCACACCACATACCAGACACAATATATATCACAGATAAGCTGTCTCACACCACAACACATACCAGACACAGTATATATCACAGTTAAGCTGTCTCACACCACATACCAGACACAATATATATCACAGTTAAGCTGTCTCACACCACAACACATACCAGACACAGTATATATCACAGTTAAGCTGTTTGGCACCACATACCAGACACAGTATATATCACAGTCAAGCCGTCTCACACCACACCACATACCAGACACAGTATATATCACAGTCAAGCCGTCTCACACCACACCACATACCAGACACAGTAAATATCACAGTCAAGCCGTCTCACACCACACCACATACCAGACACAGTATATATCACAGTTAAGCTGTCTCACACCACACCACATACCAGACACAGTATATATCACAGTCAAGCCGTCTCACACCACACCACATACCAGACACAGTATATATCACAGTCAAGCCGTCTCGCACCACACCACATACCAGACGCAGTATATATCACAGTTAAGCTCTCTCATACCACACCACATACCAGACACAGTATATATCACAGTCAAGCTGTCACACAGCACAACACGTACCAGATGCAGTATATATCACAGTCTAGCTGTCACACAGCACAACACATACCAGACACAGTATATATCACAGTTAAGCTGTCTCACACCACACCACATACCAGACACAGTATATATCACAGTCAAGCTGTCACACAGCACAACACATACCAGACACAGTATATATCACAGTTAAGCTGTATCACACCACACCACATACCAGACACAGTATATATCACAGTTAAGCTGTCTCACACCACACCACATACCAGATGCAGTATATATCACCGTCAAGCTGTCACACACCACACCACATACCAGACGCAGTATATATAACAGTCAAGCTGTCTCACACCACATACCAGACACAATATATATCACAGTTAAGCTGTCTCACACCACATACCAGACACAGTATATATCTCAGTTAAGCTGTCTCACAGCACACCACATACCAGACACAGTATATATCACAGTTAAGCTGTCTCACACCACACAACAAACCAGACACAGTATATCTCACAGTCAAGCTTTCACACACCCGACCAATTGACAGACACAGTGTATATCACAGTCAAACTTTCACAAACCCCACCACATGACAGACATAGTATATATCACAGTCAAGCTGTCACACACCCGACCACATACCATACACAGTATATATCACAGTAAAGCTGTCACACAGCACACCACATACCGGACACAGTATACATCACAGTCAAGCTGTCACACACCACACCGCATACCGGACACAGTATATATCTCATTCAAGCATTCACACACCGCACCACAAACCAGACACAGTATATATCACAGTCAAGCTGTCACACAGCACAACATATACCAGACACAGTATATATCACAGTCAAGCTCTCTCACACCACACCACAAACCAGACATAGTATATATCACAGTCAAGCTGTCACACACCACACCACATACCAGACACAGTATATATCACATTCAAGCTGTCACACAACACACCACAAACTAGACACAGTATATATCACAAGCAAGCTGTCACACAGCACACCACATACCAGCTACACTATATATCACATCCAAGCTGTCACACACCGCACCACAAACCAGACACAGTATATATCATTGTCAAGCTGTCACACACCACACCACATACCACACACAGTATATATCATAGTCAACTGTCTCACACCACACCACAGACCCCACACAGTATATATCACAGTCAAGCTATCTCACAACACACCACATACCAGACACAGTATATATCAAAGTCAAGCTGTCTCAGACCACACCACATACCACGCACAGTATATATCACGGTCAGGCTTTCACACACCACATCACATAACAGACCCAGTATACATCACAGTCAAGCTGTCTCACAACACACCACATACCCAACACAGTATATATCACAGTCAAGCTGTCACACACCACACCACAAACCAGACATAGTATATATCACAGTCCAGCTGTCTCGCACCACACCACATACCAGACCCAGTATATATCACATTCAAGCCGTCTCACACCACACCACAAACTAGACACAGTATATATCACAAGCAAGCTGTCACACACCACACCACATACCAGCCACACTATATATCACATCCAAGCTGTCACACACCGCACCACAAACCAGACACAGTATACATCATTGTCAAGCTGTCACACACCACACCACATACCACACACAGTATATATCATAGTCAACTGTCTCACACCACACCACATACCACACACAGTATATATCACAGTCAAGCTATCTCACAACACACCACATACCAGACACAGTATATATCAAAGTCAAGCTGTCTCAGACCACACCACATACCACACACAGTATATATCACAGTCAGGCTTTCACACACCACATCACATAACAGACCCAGTATACATCACAGTCAAGCTGTCTCACAACACAACACATACTCAGCACAGTATATATCACAGTCAAGCTGTCTCACACCTCACCACAAACCAGACATAGTATATATCACAGTCCAGCTGTCTCGCACCACACCACATACCAGACCCAGTATATATCACAGTCAAGCCGTCTCACACCACACCACATACCACACACGGTAGATATCACAGTCAAGCTGTCTTACACCACAAGCCAGACACAGTATATATCACAGTCTAGATGTCTCACACCACACCACATACCACACACAGTATATATCACAGTCAAGCTGTCTCACACCACAAACCAGACACACTATATATCACAGTCAAGCTGTCTCACACCACAAACCAGACACAGTATATATCAAAGTCAAGCTGTCACACACCACATACCAGACACAGTATATATCACAGACAAGCTGTCTCACACCACTTACCAGTCACAGGATATATCACAGTCAAGCTGTCTCACTCCACATAGCAGACACAGTATATATCACAGACAAGCTGTCTCACACCACATACCACACACAGTATATATCACAGTCAAGCTGTCTCACACCACATACCAGACTCAGTATATATCACAGTTAACCTGTCTCACACCACACAACATACCAGACTCAGTATATATCACAGTTAACCTGTCTCACACCACACCACATACCAGACACAGTAAATATCACAGTCAAGCCGTCTCACACCACACCACATACCAGACACAGTATATATCACAGTTAAGCTGTCTCACACCACACCACATACCAGACACAGTATATATCACAGTCAAGCCGTCTCACACCACACCACATACCAGACACATTATATATCACAGTCAAGCCGTCTCGCACCACACCACATACCAGACGCAGTATATATCACAGTTAAGCTCTCTCATACCACACCACATACCAGACACAGTATATATCACAGTCAAGCTGTCACACAGCACAACACATACCAGATGCAGTATATATCACAGTCAAGCTGTCACACAGCACAACACATACCAGACACAGTATATATCACAGTTAAGCTGTCTCACACCACACCACATACCAGACACAGTATATATCACAGTCAAGCTGTCACACAGCACAACACATACCAGACACAGTATATATCACAGTTAAGCTGTCTCACACCACACCACATACCAGACACAGTATATATCACAGTTAAGCTGTCTCACACCACACCACATACCAGATGCAGTATATATCACCGTCAAGCTGTCACACACCACACCACATACCAGACGCAGTATATATAACAGTCAAGCTGTCTCACACCACATACCAGACACAGTATATATCACAGTTAAGCTGTCTCACACCACATACCAGACACAGTATATATCACAGTTAAGCTGTCTCACAGCACACCACATACCAGACACAGTATATATCACAGTCAAGCTATCTCACAACACACCACATACCAGACACAGTATATATCACAGTTAAGCTGTCTCACACCACACCACATACCAGATGCAGTATATATCACCGTCAAGCTGTCACACACCACACCACATACCAGACGCAGTATATATAACAGTCAAGCTGTCTCACACCACATACTAGACACAGTATATATCACAGTTAAGCTGTCTCACACCACATACCAGACACAATATATATCACAGTTAAGCTGTCTCACAGCACACCACATACCAGACACAGTATATATCACAGTTAAGCTGTCTCACACCACACCACATACCAGACACAATATATATCACAGTTAAGCTGTCTCACAGCACACCACATACCAGACACAATATATATCACAGTTAAGCTGTCTCAGAGCACACCACATACCAGACACAGTAGATATCACAGTTAAGCTGTCTCACACCACACCACATACCAGACACAGTATATATCACAGTCAAGCTGTCTCGCACCACATACCAGACACAGTATATATCACAGTTAAGCTGTCTCACACCACATACCAGACACAGTATATATCACAGTCAAGCTGTCTCACACCACACCACATACCACACACAGTATATATAACAGTCAAGCTCTCTCACACCACATACCAGACACAGTATATATCACAGTCAAGCTGTCTCACACCACATACCAGATGCAGTATATATCACAGTTAAGCTGTCTGACACCACACCACATACCAGACACAGTATATATCACAGTTAAGCTGTCTCACACCACACACCAGATACAGTATATATCACAGTCAAGCTGTCTCACACCACACCACATACCACAGACAGTATATATCACAGTAAAGCTGTCTCACACCACATATCAGACACAGTATATATCACAGTTAACTTGTCTCACACCACCCCACATACGAGACACAGTATATATCACAGTTAAGCTGTCTCACTCCACATAGCAGACACAGTACATATCACAGTCAAGCTGTCTCACACCAAATACCACACACAGGATATATCACAGTCAAGCTGTCTCACTCCTCATACCAGACACAGTATATATCACATTCAAGCTGTCTCACTCCACATAGCAGACACAGTATATATCACAGACAAGCTGTCTCACACCACATACCACACACAGTATATATCACAGTGAAGCTGTCTCACACCATATACCAGACACAGTATATATCACAGACAAGCGGTCACACACCACATACAAGACACAATATATATCACAGTGAAGCTGTCTCACACCACATACCAGAAACAGTATATATCACAGACAAACTGTCACACACCAGATACCAGTTACACTATATATCACAGTCAAGCTTTCTCACACCACATACTAGACACAGCATATATCACAGGCAAGCTGTCTCACACCACAAACCAGTTACACTATATATCACAGTCAAGCTGTCTCACACCATATACCACACACAGTACATATCACACAAAAGCTGTCACATACCACTGAAGCTGTAAATATTCGTTGTGGTGTCCTAGTTATTGGATCGCCATTTGAAGCTGAAGTCGTTGGTGACGTGACGTTGCCCTTAGATGTAGCTAGCCTCGGCTAGTTCTGCATAAGATCTCTTTATCTCGGGTTTGCGTAAGTGTAATGGACAACCCAAGAACAACTTTTCATATCCTTTATTTCAAATATTTTCGGGAGATATGCCGATTCTATATGTGTATCTGTAGAGGCATCGCAATCACTTCCGCGCAGCACGAACTCCCGTACTGGTCTCTGGTTGAGTACTGACTAGACGCTTCTCTCTTACCCACGCTAAGAAGCCGTTCGCTCCATTTGAATGTCATGACGTCATCCAAGAAAGCCTCGTATCCAAAATGCTATTTCCCTTTCCCGCAATTTAGAAATGTCCCTTTCTATTATAACATGTTCTTTTATGAATTTCGAATATATAATTACCTTTTTAGGATTAAACGATGTTTACTTTATATTTTATTAAATATATCGCGCGACTTTTAAGGTTTGTAGAACTGACTTTCGAACGTGTATTTAAACTATGTGGTATGACGTCATGACTCGTTAATTTGAAACCAATAATGTGTTTATCCTACGAATTTAACGACTATTATTTACTCATATCTTGCTCACCTTACAACACTTCCGGCTCTATTATCTATTTATGTTATTACTTAACACTTATCGCAAATCTCATATCTGGCAATTAAATTAAAACGTGTCTTTTTCAAAAGCCCATTCGATCGGAAATCTAAATTTCGGTATCAAATGCCCCCATTTATATTATTTTATTAGTTCATAATAAAATAATGTAAATGTCTTGCCCGAAAGAAAAATTAAAAATTACTCCTGTATTTTTGAATAATCGGCAACACTCCCACTATATACAATTTTCAATTACACTGTTTTTGAAATTGGTTATTAACACATTTTCTCATTAATCTTTTTAACATGACAAACAATTGTACACTTGACTAAACATTAATCCTTAAATACTAATTACAATATGTTATGGTTTCTTCTGTGAAGCTTCTATATAAAGGTTAAATTTCAAGAGTCTTTCTTTATACTTCCTTCTTTTAGTTCATGTTTGCTCACTTCGCTCTCACTATCACTTGCACTGTGATTTTTCACTTTTGTTATTGTAACACATATCTGTACTATATCCTTTAAGCACTAAAATGTACATATATTTATATAAATCCATTACACTCTTCAGACAAATTCTTTCTTTGTCTTGCTGTGATAACTATCTATACATCTAAATATTTTAACAAATGTTTTACAAAGTAAATATTCTGTTTTCTCTCTATGCAGAGATGAACATTTTAACAATCTTTCTGAAGCTGTTATTGTGAGCTCTATACAATATATTTTTAAGCTCTTTGTAGTAGATAGCAATTCACATTCTGCATTTTTCATGAATATGTAAGTACCTGACCAATATATGATTTTCAAGTAAGCTAACATTTACATTTTATCTCAAAGCTGATTGGGCGCCAATAGACAAATGACACTTCCAATTTTTCTTTTACATTAAATCAAGGTTCCAAGGCACCACACGGTTTCTTGTATGGTCGAAGGAGTTGTTTATGCCATCTTCCCAGACATTTTTCATTTTTAACATCTTTTAATTCATAGGTATGATAACCAAATTTTGATATAATTTCTGCAGGACCTTTATATAACAATTCCATCCTTTTGTTCCTACCTCGCAATGCACTTGATAACTTATGGTCTTTAACTAGTACCCAATCGCCTATCTTAGGTTCCCATTTATGTTTTCTACTCTTTTTCTTTAATTTTCGCTTCTCTGCCTTTTTTTTGATTCGTTCAAAAGCAATTTTCGCTCTTTCTTCTTCACTTAACTGAATGTCATTAATTTTCAGTGTTTTTGGTACCCCGATCAATATTGGTTCTGGTTCAATTCCTAACATTAATTTTATTGGTGCAAACCCAGTAGTTACATTAATGGTGTGATTGATAATCTTTTCTATCAATGGACAATATTTCACCCAATCCTTGTGATTATGATGTGTAAGTACACGTAAATAAATTCCTATATCTCGGAGGACACGTTCTGTTGGATTCCCTGATGGAAAGTATGATGAACAATAATTTAGTTTTCTCGAGTCTAATGTCACCCTAATCTTTCCATTGGCCTTATTTATAATACATAGGGGATTCACAAATTCTGAATTCGAAATTTCAATAACCTCATCTTCTAACATTGACTTTATAACTGCATCTACCTCTTCTCTTATTGTACTAGGGATAGCTCTCGCTTTATGTGTAAAAGGTTTGATGGGTATCATCTCAAACGAATGAGTATAAATATTACATTTACCAGGTTTCTCAGAGAATACTTCTTTATTTCGGATTAATATTTCAAACAGTTTATCCCTCTGTTGTTCATTTAGTTGATCAGCCTGAGTTACCTTTTCCCTCAACAATTCTTCTAAGTCTTCACTACTCTCCCTATCATAGTACCTAGTTACATCAGAAACCCTCAAATTGTCTATGAAATCATTTTTATCCCATTCTACATTTTCTTTATTATCGACACTGTACTCTTTGACATTTACTTCAGTTAATTCCATAGCTCCTACTTTAACATATTCTACAAAGAATGTATCCCCTTGGATTTCTTCTTCCTCTTTTTCTCTTACAATAGTTTCTGAACTACTATCTTCCACAAAAGGCACTATTATGGTCTCATCTTCAACTTTCATTTCTAGAATCATGTTTTTAAAATTCACCACAGCTTCCCAGGCATAAAGACAATCACAACCTATTATAATATCTGTCACAAGTCTTCCTACAATCAGAAATAAAATTCCAAGTATTCTCCCATTTATTTCAATATTTATCATTGCTTGAAATTTTACTCTCTCTTTTCGTTTTCCCACAGCTAGCGAGCAATATATCCCATTAACTGGTAAAGACATTACTTTAAAGCCACTACTTTGTAAATTATCATAAAAATTTTGTGAGCATACTGTGCTATTTGATCCCGTATCTATAATTGCATTGTATTGTTTTCCATTTACTCCAATTTTGATTTTAGGTGGATCTCCTACTTTTTCGTTTTCGTCGATTCTATTTTTCCATTCTCTTTTCTTTTGTATCATCATTTGCCTTCCAGGACTATTTATTTCCGAGTACTTATCACAATCATTACTAGAATACCCAGTTCTCACTGAAGGCGCGTTTGACCGGGTCTGGCGTTTCCCTGATTTTTATGTATTGCTCCTGTACTATTTCCCAAATTGTTACTTCTGTTTTCCTGCATTAAATCGGGGTTACTTCCTACCATGTTTTTGACCGTGTTAATGGCCTCGACCATTTCCGCATTTTCGGGGGAATTTCGTCCATTTGAATACCTTTCTTCCTGTCTTGGTGACCTCGGTCTAAACTCATTATCTCCGTTTGTCCAATACCCATCATTTGAATTTCTACTATGTCCAAAATAACGTCCCCGTCTACCTCGATCAAATCTATTTGTATTCATATAATTCACCCTTATATTTCTTCCCCTTTGATTACCATTTCTATTTTGGGGATGCCCTTCCTGGTTATATCTACCTTGATTTTCCCACCGGAATGATTCCATCCTTGGTACTGGTCCTTTATATCTTTCCCTAATCTCACTTCTATTCTGATAATACTGTGCCCCTTGCCCGAAAGAATTGACAGTTTCTTTTCCTTCATATTTATTTCCAAATGCGTGTTTTGGCTTATTGACTTCTAAGGCTGATAATAATTCGATCATAGCTGCAATGCTATCGGGTCGGGCTATGATTAGGTAATGTTGAAGTGTTTCCGGAAAATGTGGAGTAACTATATTTATTAGATCTTTTTCATCTAAGGGAGGGTCCAACATCTTCGATTTTCTCGCTATTCTCATAAAATAGTTGACCATCGATTCCTCCGATCTAGGATTAAATTTTCCATTGCTTAATTCAACTCTAATATTAGTCTGCCTACTAGTTCCCCAATATCTGGTTAAAAAGATGTTTCTAAAGGTCCTGTAGTCATTATTGTTACCCATAGAAAGGCCTAGCCAATTAGCAGCATTACCCTTTAGGCATTTTCTTACTATCACCATCTTGTACTCCTCTGGTATACGTTTCACCGTGAAGTACTCTTGTAACCCTTCTAAAAAGGCTTTAGGATCATCTGAATCTTCATTTTCAAAAACTGGAGGTGTCATTTCATTTAAGACATGGTTAGGCCAATGTAAATTTGAATTGTCACCTATCCCTGAGCTATTTCCGAGATCAGAATGGGAATTACTGTTACCCCTATTTTGCATCGAAATGTCAGCTGATACACCTGGTATTGCCTCGTTTCTTGCAACTTCTTTACTAAGATTGTTGTGATTACATGCATTTTCACTTAATTTCAAATTTTCTAAGGCCTCTTTTACCTGAGTAATTTCTGTTACTACTCCTTTTATTTGGTCTGTAACATCCTCCAAATTTCTAGCCTGCCTTTCACTTTCTACATCAGATCTCTCTATTCTAACTTTACACCCCTGTAACTCTTCTCTAATTTCTTCCCTGTCTTTATCTAACCTTTGTACTACCTCTTCCCTTTGTTTGTCTAAACTATATGTTACTCTTTCCCTTTCTTTATCTAATTTTTCACTAACTTGTTGACCTAATTTCTTTTCAGAATTCTTTACTTCTTGCCTTATTGTCTCTAATTCTCCCTTAACCTGTTCTCTATTTTCTTTTACTTCACTACTGACTTTATTAATTTCCTCCCTAACTTCTTCCCTAAAGGTTTCGAAAACTCTCCTCTGATTCTCCAATTGCATTCCCAATTCCTGTTGTCCCTTTTCTAATTTCTGTCCTAACTCTCTACTAGTTTCGTCTATCTTACTCATCTTTTGGCTTAACTCTGTTCTTAATTCTTTACTATTTTCATCTATCTTTTTACTTAACTCTGTATTCATCTTTTCCACTGTTCTTAATTCTTTACTATTTTCATCTATCTTTCGACTTAACTCTGTACTCATCTTTTTCATTATCGTTTGAAACATATTCTCTATTTCTGACATAAATGCTGGCCTTTCTGAATTACTACTAAACATTTCTGAACTACCTCTAGGTGTTTCTCTAACGTTCTGATCTTCTACTTCTTGGCATATTCTGCTACCAATTACATTCTGATTAAATTCTTCCATCCTACTTACACTTTTCTCAATTTCCGGACTATCGAAACCTAAAAAGTCAGTGTCACTGTCTTCCATTTCTAAGCTATTTACATGTGTTTTTCTACTCACCAAAATTTTCAATATTTTCACTATTTCACTTTAACTGCACTTAAACTTGTTCCCTACACGTTTCACAGATGTTGACACGCTGGGCACCTTCTTGTCTGCTGGTTCGCTGCTGATCTGGTCGTCTTAGGGGTTTGGTCCATTCTTTCGGCGCCACACGTTGGGAAGCCAATTTGAAGCTGTAAATATTCGTTGTGGTGTCCTAGTTATTGGATCGCCATTTGAAGCTGAAGTCGTTGGTGACGTGACGTTGCCCTTAGATGTAGCTAGCCTCGGCTAGTTCTGCATAAGATCTCTTTATCTCGGGTTTGCGTAAGTGTAATGGACAACCCAAGAACAACTTTTCATATCCTTTATTTCAAATATTTTCGGGAGATATGCCGATTCTATATGTGTATCTGTAGAGGCATCGCAATCACTTCCGCGCAGCACGAACTCCCGTACTGGTCTCTGGTTGAGTACTGACTAGACGCTTCTCTCTTACCCACGCTAAGAAGCCGTTCGCTCCATTTGAATGTCATGACGTCATCCAAGAAAGCCTCGTATCCAAAATGCTATTTCCCTTTCCCGCAATTTAGAAATGTCCCTTTCTATTATAACATGTTCTTTTATGAATTTCGAATATATAATTACCTTTTTAGGATTAAACGATGTTTACTTTATATTTTATTAAATATATCGCGCGACTTTTAAGGTTTGTAGAACTGACTTTCGAACGTGTATTTAAACTATGTGGTATGACGTCATGACTCGTTAATTTGAAACCAATAATGTGTTTATCCTACGAATTTAACGACTATTATTTACTCATATCTTGCTCACCTTACAACACTTCCGGCTCTATTATCTATTTATGTTATTACTTAACACTTATCGCAAATCTCATATCTGGCAATTAAATTAAAACGTGTCTTTTTCAAAAGCCCATTCGATCGGAAATCTAAATTTCGGTATCACCACATACAAGACACAATATATATCACAGGCAAGCTGTCTCACACCACAAACCAGTTGCACTATATTTGACAGTCAAGCTGTCTCACACCGCATACCAGACACGCTATATATCACAGTCAAGCTGTAACACACCACAAACCAGACACAGTATATATCACAGACAAGCTGTGTCACATCACATCACAGACACAGTATATATCACAGTTAAGCTGTCTCACACCCGACTACAAACCAGACACAGTATAAATCACAGTTATGCTGTGTGACACCACACCGCAAACCACATACAGTATATATCACAGTCAATTCGTCTCACACCACATACCACACACAGTATATATCACAGTCAAGCTGTCTCACACCATATACCAGACACAGTATATATCACAGATAAGCTGTCTCACACCACACAACATACCAGACTCAGTATATATCACAGTTAACCTGTCTCACACCACACCACATACCAGACACAGTAAATATCACAGTCAAGCCGTCTCACACCACACCACATACCAGACACAGTATATATCACAGTTAAGCTGTCTCACACCACACCACATACCAGACACAGTATATATCACAGTCAAGCCGTCTCACACCACACCACATACCAGACACAGTATATATCACAGTCAAGCCGTCTCGCACCACACCACATACCAGACGCAGTATATATCACAGTTAAGCTCTCTCATACCACACCACATACCAGACACAGTATATATCACAGTCAAGCTGTCACACAGCACAACACATACCAGATGCAGTATATATCACAGTCAAGCTGTCACACAGCACAACACATACCAGACACAGTATATATCACAGTTAAGCTGTCTCACACCACACCACATACCAGACACAGTATATATCACAGTCAAGCTGTCACACAGCACAACACATACCAGACACACTATATATCATAGTCAAGCTACCTCACACCACATACCAGACACAGCATATATCACAGACAAGCTGTCTTACACCACAAACCAGTTACACTATATATCACAGTCAAGCTGTCTCACACCATATACCACACACAGTACATATCACAGAAAAGCTGTCACACACCACATACAAGACACAATATATATCACAGTCAAGCTGTCTCATACCGCATACCAGACACACTATATATCACAGTCAAGATGTCATACACCACATACCAGACACACTATATATCACAGTCAAGCTGTCTCACACCACAAACCAGTTGCACTATATTTGACAGTCAAGCTGTCTCACACCGCATTCCAGACACACTATATATCACAGTCAAGCTGTCTCACACCACAAACCAGTTGTACTATATTTGACAGTCAAGCTGTCTCACACCACATTCCAGACACAGTATATATCACAGTCACGCTCTCTCACATCACATTACAGACACAGTATATATCACAGTTAAGCTGTCTCACACCCGGCCACAAACCAGACACATTATATATCACAGTTAAGCTGTGTGACACCGCACCACAAACCAGATACAGTATATATCACAGTCAAGCCGTCTCACACCACATACCAGACACAGTATATATCACAGTCAAGCTTTCACACTCCACACCACAAACCAGACACAGTATATCTCACAGTGAAGCTTTCACACACCCGACCAATTGACAGACACGGTATATATCACAGTCAAGCTGTCACACACCCGACCACATACCAGACACAGTATATATCACAGTTAAGCTGTCACACAGCACACCACATACCAGACACAGTATACATCACAGTCAAGCTGTCACACACCACACCCCATACCAGACACAGTATATATCACATTCAAGCTGTCAGACACCGCACCACAAACCAGACACAGTATATATCATTGTCAAGCTGTCACACACCACACCACATACCACACACAGTATTTATCACAGTCAACGCCGTCACACAACACACCACTTACAACACAGTGTATATGACATTCAAGCTGTCTCACACCACATACAAGACACACTATGTATCACAGTAAAGCTGTCACACACCACATACCACACACGTATATATCACAGTCAAGCTGTCACACACCACATACCAAACACGTATATAGCACAGTCAAGCCGTCACACACCACACCACAAACCACACACAGCATATATCACAGTCAAGCTGTCTCACACCACACCACATACCAGACACAGTATATATCACACTCAAGCTGTCTCACACCACACCACAAACCAGACACAGTATATCTCACAGTCACGCTTTCACACACTCGACCACATGACAGACACAGTATATATCACAGTCAAGCTGTCACACACCACACCTCATACCAGACAAAGTATATATCACAGTCAAGCTGTCACACAGCATACCACATACCACACACAGTCTATCTCACAGTCAGGCTTTCACACACCCGACCACATGACAGACACAGTATATATCACAGTCAAGCTGTCACACACCACACCACATACCAGACACAGTATATATCAGAGTCAAGCTGTCACACAGCACACCACATACCAGACACAATATATATCACAGACAAGCTGTCTCACACCACACCACAAACCAGACATAGTATATATCACAGTCAAGCTGTCACACACCACTCCACATACCAGACACAGTACATATCACATTCAAGCTGTCACACACCAGACTACAAACCAGACACAGTATATATCACAGTCAAGCTGTCACACACCACACTACATACCAGACACTGTATATATCACATTCAAGCTGTCACACACCGCACCACAAACCAGACACAGTATATATCATTGTGAAGCTGTCACACACCACACCACATACCACACACAGTATATATCATAGTCAACTGTCTCACACCACACCACATACCACACACAGTATATATCACAGCCAAGCTATCTCACACCACACCACATACCAGACACAGTATATATCAAAGTCAAGCTGTCTCAGACCATACCACATACCACACACAGTACATATCAAAGTCAAGCTGTCTCATACCACACCACATACCACACACAGTATATATCACAGTCAGGCTTTCACACATTACATCACATACCACACACAGTATATATCACAGTCAAGCTGTCTCACACCACACCACATACCAGACCCAGAGTATATCACAGTCAAGCCGTCTCACAGCACACCACATACCACACACAGTATATATCACAGTCAAGCTGTCTCACACCACACCACAAACCAGACATAGTATGTATCACAGTCCAGCTGTCTCACACCACACCACATACCAGACCCAGTATATATCACAGTCAAGCCGTCTCACACCACACCACATACCACACACAGTAGAATCACAGTCAAGCTGTTCACACCACAAACCAGACACAGTATATATCACAGTCAAGCTGTCTCACACCTCACCACATACCACACACGGTATATATCACAGTCAAGCTGTCTCACACCACAAACCAGACACACTATATATCACAGTCAAGCTGTCTCACACCACAAGCCAGACACAGTATATATCACAGTCAAGCTGTCACACACCACATACCAGACACAGTATATATCACAGACAAGCTGTCTCACACCACATAGCAAACATAGTATATATCACAGACAGGCTGTCTCACACCACATACCACACACAGTATATATCACAGTCAAGCTGTCTCACACCACATACCAGACACAGTATATATCACAGACAAGCTTTCACACACCACATACCAGTTACACTTTATATCACAGTCAAGCTGTCTCACACCACATATCAGAAACAGTATATATCACAGACAAACTGTCAGACACCAGATACCAGTTACACTATATATCACAGTCAAGCTGTCTCACACCACATACCAGACACGTATATATCACAGTCAAGCTGTCCCACACCACATACCAACCACGTAGATATTGTTTGTATTTTGTCGGACTGGAAGCTTTAATATGTATAAAGGATACGACACATTTAAGATAACTGGATATTTATTTTAACACTTTCACCGTTGCAGGGGCAAGCTATCAGAAGAATAAACAGAGTTGCCAAGCTACAAAAACGAAACACAAAAGTTGTATAAACGATTACAGAATAACCAACACTCGTCCTCGTTTACACAACCTTACATTTTTCTCTTAATGCAATATGCCTACTGGGTGACAAAGGTTTGGTTAACAAATCAGCTATCATTAGGTCAGAGGGACAATAATTGCATTCAATCAACTGCTTATCTACACAATCCTTAACAAAATGATACTTTGTATCAGTATGTTTTGTTCTATTAGAGAACTTTCCACTCTTAATCAAAGATAAAAAACTCTGATTGTCCTCGTAAATTATTGTGGCACTGTTCACATCTTGGTGCATGTCTTTCAACAAATGCTGCAACCACAGAGCTTCTTGACAGGCTTCAGACAGAGCAACGTATTCGGCCTCAGTAGAAGATAATGAAACACATGTTTGTTTTCTGCAGCACCAGCTGATGATTCCTCCATTTAAGAAGAACACGTATCCACTATTTGACTTCCTTGTCTTACGATCTTCAGCCCAATTTGCATCAGCATATCCGAAAAATGTAAGTCCCTCCTGAGTTTCAATGTTACTAAGCTTAAGTTTCATATTAGCAGTAGACTTAAGGTACTCTAGAACACGTTTCAACTGTGTCTAATCTTCCTGGCTTGGTGAGGAAACCCTTTGTGCAAGGATGCTTACACTTGCTGAAATATCTGGTCTTGTGTTGACTGAAATATACAGTAGACGTCCAATTAGTTGCCTATATTTTGAATTATCTTTCAGAAGATTTGTAGATTCTGACTTCTCATAGTTCTGATCCATTGGTGTATTGACTTTCTTTGCATCTGACAATCCAAAATCAAATGCAGTGTTGTTGATATAATCTGACTGACAGAGTTGAAAATTCCCACTTGAATCTTTTGTAACTTCAATTCCAAGGTAGCGCTGTATTAAGCCAAGATTCTTTATCTTAAACTCCTCAGAGAGAATGTTTTCAACTTTATTTATCTCATCTTCAGATTTACTAGCAATTATGATATCATCTACATAAATAAGGATATAACACCAACCAACCAAGGATTGTCTTGAATAAAGGCATGGATCTACTTCACTTTGTTTGAAATCTGAATTAACAATAACCTTATGTACTGCTTCATTCCAAACTCTGGCTGCTTGTTTTAGTCCATAAATACTTTTCTTCAATAAACATACCTTTGATGAATCCTCTGTAGCAAAACCTGGAGGCTGTTTCATGTATATTACCTCATTCAATTCTCCATTTAAAAATGCTGTCTTTACATCAAAGTGGTAGACTGGTAGGTTTTCTTTAGATGCAATTGAAAGTAAGGTACGTAAGGTTGTTTGACGTACAACTGGAGCAAAAGTCTCATCGTAGTCTTCACCATACTTCTGTGAAAACCCTTGAGCCACGAAACGTGCTTTGAACTGCTGAATGCTACCATCTTTGCTCTCCTTGATCTTAAAAATCCATTTGCTTCCAACCGCTGTTCGATTTTTAGGAAGACTACATAATTCCCAAGTTCCATTTTCTTCTAGTGATGTCAATTCTTCTTGCATTGCATGAAGCCATCTCTCTTTGAATTTGCTGGAAATTGCTTCATTGTAGGATTTGGGTTCTTTAATAACTTCTCTTGTAGTATTACACTCTTCAATCAGTCTTTGCGGAGCAATTCCCTTTGTTGATCTCTGAGAAACTCGAGTCTGAGAGTCTTTAACTGATTCATTTTCTTTATCACTCTCCTCCTGAATTTCTACTTCTCGATGTGATATTTTAACTTTAGAATCAACATTTATGTCGATTTCAGATCTATTTAAATCATCCCATTTCCCTTGATATGCTTCCACACTGAACTTGACATCTCGACTGATTATCACCTTTTGTGAAGCTAAATTGTAGCAACGATAAGCTTTTGATTCTTCATCATATCAAAGAAATATTGCTTCTGTTCCTGTATTATCCAATTTCTGGCGTTTCTGGGTTGGAACATGAACAAAACATTTGGAACCAAAAATCTGTAAATTCTTTACTTTAGGCTTTTCATTATTCCACAGTTCATATGGTGTTAATTTCTTTGCTCGAGTAAGGACACTGTTTTGTATGAAATTAGCAGTCATCACAGCTTCACCCCAAAATTGATTTGGTAAGCCTGCATCAATCAGCATACAACGTGCCATTTCTACCAGAGTTCTATTCTTCCTCTCTGCTATGCCATTCTGCTGTGGGGAATAAGTTGCAGTTAACTGAGTCTGGATACCTTCATTGGCCAAATATGTTCTTAATTGTTTATTTAGATATTCACCTCCACGATCAGATCGAATAATCTTGACTTTTCTGTCAAACTTGTTTTTCACAAGTGCTACATAATGTTTCAAAGTATCAGGAACTTCAGATTTGTTTGCCAATAAATATACATGAGTATACCTTGAAAAATCATCTATAAATGTGACTGTAAATCGCTTACCACTTGGTGTCATGGTCTGCATTGGTCCACAAACATCTGTATGGATCAAATCAAGTGATCTGGTAGACTCGCTTGAAGATTGTTTTGGGAATGGTAATCTGGTCAGCTTTCCTTTCATGCACGTATCACATGACATTTGGATACCGCAATCAACTATCTTCAAATCATCTAAGTGACCCTCAGCATGCATTTTCCTTATGGCCTCTGGGTCACGATGTCCCATTTTCCGATGCCATGTATGAATACAATTGCTGTTGTGTTCCAACACTGCATGGATTTTGTATGGCTCACACAATTTGTACAAGTTTCCAGTGGACTTAGCAAATCCAATCTGTTTTCCATCTTTGCATATTTCATAATAGTCTTTACTGAAGTTAACAGAAAAATTGCTTAAGTTTAGCTGTCGAACAGAAATTAAATTTCCAACAACTTTAGGAGCATAAAGCACATTGGTAACAGTAACTGGTGTCACTTCTCCCTTTTTATTCTTAAGCATCAATTTTCCTGTCCCGATGCCAATAACATCAACTAGTTCACCATTTGCAACTTCAACTTTATTAACATAGGATCTATCCAAGGATGTGAAAAACTCTCTGTCTTTGGTTACATGCCGAGTGGCACCTGAATCTAAAATCCAACTATTTGACGGAATGTCAAATGTAAATATATGCTCTTTATGTTCAACTGCATTCACTTTATTTGGTTTTTCTTTCCAACTTGAGTATTTCTTGCAATCCTTTTTCATGTGTCCATACCTTTTGCAAAAATAACATTTCATGGAAGTGTTTTTAAAATCTTTTCTGGATACTGTCCTCATCATTTTATCTGAAGAATTACAGGGAGCCCCTTCTGCATATTGTTTACGTTCATATTCAGCAATCACCTTTTGCTGTACTATGGCAAACGTTAGTTCATCCTCTGGACGTGTTTCCAGTGCTGTAATTAATGGATCATAATTTCTAGGCAAACTGCTCAACAACATTGCAACACTCCATTTATCCGATAAAGATTCTTCACCTATGTCTCGAAGCTTTAAAAACAATTCTTGCATGCGAGTAATATGTTGTGGAATATTACTGCCTTCTTCGAGTTTCAAAGAACAAATTGTTCTCATTAAATGAACTTTATTTGTTAACTTACTTTTCTCATGATATTCCTTAAGAGCATTCCACATTTTCTTTGCTGTGGACTTACCCCTGATGTTGATAAGTTGATCATCTTCCACCGTAAGTCCGATGTAGGCTTGTGCTTTGCTATCAGCTGTATCCCAATCGGCGATTAACCTTTCGTTTAAACCTGTATCTATCGGTCTTTCACATTCAATTACCTTCTTAAACAAGTTATCTTTCATTAAAAGCAGTTGTACTTTATATTTCCAGTTTGAATAATTATGATTATTCAACTTTACGAAGTCACTTCCAAAGTCAGCCATTTTGTTACTTAAACCTTATGTAATGAAACTGAAAATAGACCGCTTCGCATATCGCACTTTATACTTATATGCCTGGGCCCATAGCCTGTTGTTTGTATTCTGTCGGATTGGAAGCTCTAATATGTATAAAAGATACGACACAATTAAGATAACTGGATATTTATTTTAACACTTTCACCGTTACATGGGCAAGCTATCAGAAGAATAAACAGAGTTGCCAAGCTACAAAACCAAAACACAAAAGTTGTATAAACGCTTACAGAATAACCAACATATATCACAGTCAAGCCATCACACACCACACCACAAACCACACAGAGTATATAATAATAATAATAATAATAATAATAATAATAATAATAATAATAATAATAATAATAATAATAATAATAATAATAATAATAATAATAATAATAATAATAATAATAATAATAATAATAATAATAATAATAATAATAATAATAATAATAATAATAATAATAATAATAATAATAATAATAATAATAATAATAATAATAATAATAATAATAATAATAATAATAATAATAATAATAATAATAATAATAATAATAATAATAATAATAATAATAATAATAATAATAATAATAATAATAATAATAATAATAATAATAATAATAATAATAATAATAATAATAATAATAATAATAATAATAATAATAATAATAATAATAATAATAATAATAATAATAATAATAATAATAATAATAATAATAATAATAATAATAATAATAATAATAATAATAATAATAATAATAATAATAATAATAATAATAATAATAATAATAATAATAATAATAATAATAATAATAATAATAATAATAATAATAATAATAATAATAATAATAATAATAATAATAATAATAATAATAATAATAATAATAATAATAATAATAATAATAATAATAATAATAATAATAATAATAATAATAATAATAATAATAATAATAATAATAATAATAATAATAATAATAATAATAATAATAATAATAATAATAATAATAATAATAATAATAATAATAATAATAATAATAATAATAATAATAATAATAATAATAATAATAATAATAATAATAATAATAATAATAATAATAATAATAATAATAATAATAATAATAATAATAATAATAATAATAATAATAATAATAATAATAATAATAATAATAATAATAATAATAATAATAATAATAATAATAATAATAATAATAATAATAATAATAATAATAATAATAATAATAATAATAATAATAATAATAATAATAATAATAATAATAATAATAATAATAATAATAATAATAATAATAATAATAATAATAATAATAATAATAATAATAATAATAATAATAATAATAATAATAATAATAATAATAATAATAATAATAATAATAATAATAATAATAATAATAATAATAATAATAATAATAATAATAATAATAATAATAATAATAATAATAATAATAATAATAATAATAATAATAATAATAATAATAATAATAATAATAATAATAATAATAATAATAATAATAATAATAATAATAATAATAATAATAATAATAATAATAATAATAATAATAATAATAATAATAATAATAATAATAATAATAATAATAATAATAATAATAATAATAATAATAATAATAATAATAATAATAATAATAATAATAATAATAATAATAATAATAATAATAATAATAATAATAATAATAATAATAATAATAATAATAATAATAATAATAATAATAATAATAATAATAATAATAATAATAATAATAATAATAATAATAATAATAATAATAATAATAATAATAATAATAATAATAATAATAATAATAATAATAATAATAATAATAATAATAATAATAATAATAATAATAATAATAATAATAATAATAATAATAATAATAATAATAATAATAATAATAATAATAATAATAATAATAATAATAATAATAATAATAATAATAATAATAATAATAATAATAATAATAATAATAATAATAATAATAATAATAATAATAATAATAATAATAATAATAATAATAATAATAATAATAATAATAATAATAATAATAATAATAATAATAATAATAATAATAATAATAATAATAATAATAATAATAATAATAATAATAAGAATAAGAATAAGAATAAGAATAAGAATAAGAATAAGAATAAGAATAAGAATAAGAATAAGAATAAGAATAAGAATAAGAATAAGAATAATAATAATAATAATAATAATAATAATAATAATAATAATAATAATAATAATAATAATAATAATAATAATAATAATAATAATAATAATAATAATAATAATAATAATAATAATAATAATAATAATAATAATAATAATAATAATAATAATAATAATAATAATAATCATAATAATCATAATAATCATAATAATCATAATAATCATAATAATCATAATAATCATAATAATCATAATAATCATAATAATAATAATAATAATAATAATAATAATAATAATAATAATAATAATAATACTAATAATAATAATACTAATAATACTAATAATACTAATAATACTAATAATACTAATAATACTAATAATAATAATAATAATAATAATAATAATAATAATAATAATAATAATAATAATAATAATAATAATAATAATAATAATAATAATAATAATAATAATAATAATAATAATAATAATAATAATAATAATAATAATAATAATAATAACAATAATAACAATAATAACAATAACAACAATAACAACAATAACAACAATAACAACAATAACAACAATAACAACAATAACAACAATAACAACAATAACAACAATAGTAACAGTAACAGTAACAGTAACAGTAACAGTAACAGTAACAGTAACAGTAACAGTAACAGTAACAGTAACAGTAACAGTAACAGTAACAGTAACAGTAACAGTAACAGTAACAGTAACAGTAACAGTAACAGTAACAGTAACAGTAACAGTAACAGTAACAGTAACAGTAACAGTAACAGTAACAGTAACAGTAACAGTAACAGTAACAGTAACAGTAACAGTAACAGTAACAGTAACAGTAACAGTAACAGTAACAGTAACAGTAACAGTAACAGTAACAGTAACAGTAACAGTAATAATAATAATAATAATAATAATAATAATAATAATAATAATAATAATAATAATAATAATAATAATAATAATAATAATAATAATAATAATAATAATAATAATATTTATTTCATCCAGTTTATCATACATATGATTTTGGACATGTCAGAAATACAATTACATATTTACAAACTGGTTTCTCAGATTTCCTTCAAGTCGTATAAACATTTATTAATCAGATACATCCTCAACTTCCCTTCAAATTGCTGTTTAGAAACTTCAGCTATGGATTTAATGTCTTGTGGTAATTTGTTGTAAAGTGTGATTCCAGAAATATATACATCTTTTAGAGATACACTTTTATTCACACTATACCTAAAATAGTCCATGTTTCCTCTTGTATAGTGTTCATGAATTTGGTTGTTTGTGATTGGTTTAAACTTATCTATTACATACATTATTGCTCTGAATGCATAGAGAGAGTAGATGGTAAGCAGTTTATTATTGATAAAGGTTTCCTTACATGATTCCCTTACTTTTAGGTTAAACATGATTCTGATACATTTCTTTTGATATATAAGCAACTTGTCCATATGCGTTTTTGCAGCAGCACCCCAGATTTCAATTCCATAAAGTATGTGTGGATAGAAACATCCATAGTATATTAGTTTCAATATATTACTGTCATTGTAATTGCTGAAGTATCTAAGTAGATATACTGTTTTACTAATTTTCCCACATATATGTTCAATATGTTCAGCCCATGTTAGCCTATTATCAACGATAAGACCTAAAAATTTGTGCATTTTTGTTTCAAGAATACTGTTACTATCTATTTTTAGTGTCATATTACTACCATTTTTATTGAATTGCATCATTTTAGTTTTTTGCATGTTGCAGTGTAGATTTATTGATTTAAAGTAATTTAACAACCAGGAAGTGGTATTATTTAATGTAGTATTTAATCCTTCTACCGTTTTATTCCAGCATACAGCTGTGGTATCATCTGCGTAAGTTACCACAGAAGTATTCGGGGGATTTTTAATATCATTAATATAAATAATAAACAGTAAAGGCCCCAACACTGTCCCTTGCGGTACACCATACTTCACAGTTTTCAAATCTGATTTTACTTTTTGTATGTATCTCCCTTTTTTGTATGATATTTCGGTAAACTGCTTTCTTCCAATCAGATAACTACGAATTAAATCCAAGGGTAATCCTCTTATGCCATAGTTTTCCAATTTACTAATTAAAATATTATGGTTGACGGAATCAAAGGCCTTAGATAAATAAAAAATAATGTACTGACCTTCTCATTATTTTCTAGATTCTCAATTATTTCATGTATGGACTGAATAATAGCTGAAATGGTGGATCTCCCTTTTCTAAATCCATGTTGAAAGTTCTGTAATATATTAAATTTACTCAAGTAGTTATCTAATCTTAACAACAGAATCCTTTCGAACAATTTGGCTATTTCAGATGTTAAAGCTATAGGTCTATAATTATCAATACTTAATTCATCTCCCTTTTTAAATATCGGCCTAATTATTCCTAATTTCAACATTTCTGGAAACTGTCCCTGTTCTATTGAGAAATTAATCAAATGAGTTAAAGGTTTTGCAAATATACATTTGCATCTTTTTAATAAAAATGAGCTAATTTCATCCCACCCACTACTCTTTTTATTTGGTAAGTTAATGATTATCTTAATGATTTCATCTTCTGTGACTGGTTTGAGAAAGAAGGAGGAATTGCTTGTAGGTTTACATTTACAGAATTTCCCCCACTAGTCGGGTGCGTGGACATATTTATGAAATTGTCGTTAAACTTTTGGCTTATAGTAACAGGATCATTAACCACATCCCCATTTAGGTTTAATTTCATATTTTCATGTAAACCAGTATATTTTCTAGCTTCATTTATTACACCCCAAGCTGTTTTGCTGACATTTTTTGACTTCCGCATCTTCTCTCTATATGCATCCATTTTAACAGCTTTTAAATTCTTGAGATACTCACATCTAACTGCTTTATATCTATTTTTGTAGTATTCAAGTGATGAACTTTTATACAAAATATACATATCTTTCATTTTTTCTTTCAGTTTCATTGTAGTTAAAGGTAATTTTACTCTTTTCCTTCCAATATTGTTTACATCCACATTTATTTTTGGACATGTGGCATCAAAGTTCAATTTAAATAAATTATAGAATTGACTCCATTTATCATTTACATTACCACACTCACCTAATGCACTTTCCCAATCTATTACAGCTAAACTATTTGTTAAACTGTTTAAATTTTCATTACATAAGTCCCTCACAATTCTTCTTTCTTTACTGTCTAGCCCATGGTAAGCTACATTAAAGGTAGTTAATTGGGCATAGTGATCAGAAATGTGAGTTTCTAACACGACAGAAGATATTTCTGTTACATTTGATGCAATATGGTCTATGGTAGATGAGGTACTAGCAGTTACTCTAGTGGGTTCTTGTATTAAATCTTTTATGTTATATGAATTAAACACCTCTTTTAGACTTTTGTACAATTTATCATTAGGGTCTAAATTAATATTAAGATCTCCTGCTAGGATAACTTTAGCATCTCTCTTTGAATATTGCTGGAGTATAATTTCCAGTTTTGTTATAAATTCATTAACGGGAGATGAGGGTGAGCGATATACTCCAAATACAGTAACATTTCCAATATTTGTAGCAATTCTAATGGCTGACGCTTCTACAACCTTCTCTATGCAGAGATTATTTAGATTTAGTGCAGTGAACTTTATTTCCGGCTTTGTGTATATCATAACCCCACCACTTTTATATTGAGATTTACAAAACTTGGAAGCTACAATATAATTCTCGATGTTACAAACTTCCTCACTCTTTGCACCATGCTCAGTTATAATGCATATATCTGCGTCTATATCATTTAATATTTGTGATAGTGCTAACAGTTTGGATTGTATGTACTGTATGTTTATTTGAACCTTTTACCATGGGCATTGACGTACCTACCTTCAGTTTCCCTTACACATAACAGAGGATATAGTGTTACACAATAGATTACCAAATATGAAAACACCTCTTTTGTTCAAGTGCACCCCATCTCTAGCATAGTCACTGTCACTTAGCCACCAGTTTCCATCTACCATTTCACAGTCTTTCACCTTACACATCCAATTTATTTCACCATTGATCCGGAATATTCTTCTATTACTCATGCCTTTTCTTCGCAATATGCCACTTACAACCACTTTTGCTTCTGGAAGTTGCCGCTTGATAGTCTGCACTATATCCATAATTTCCCCCATAATTTCTTCGGCACAAACTCCATTTCTCACATTATTTGTTCCGACATGTAGAGCCACAACTTCCGGTCTGATTTTTTCGAGGTTCATTTGCTCAATTTGATGTTTTAGTTCCGTAGCCCGGATTCCCGGAAAACATCGGACGTCATATCCTTTGTCCCTACAAATTTCACCAGCAAATTTTAATAAAGAGTCACCTACCACTAAAACTTTAGGTTTTTTCTCCTGGTTTCTCTCAGTCTGCAATTTGGGGCACCTGGAGCTGCGATACACAGATTGCTTATTTGCGGAGGTATCCATAACCTCATTACGAGCATTTAGCGCATCAAATGTATTTAATGTCTGTACTGCATAATGGATTTCCTTGATTTTGTTGTCAGCCATACTCCTATCTGGCTCAGAATGCCTTCGCACATGTCTGCTTCTCGTATGAACCACCTTCGTGAATCTGTCCGGCATTTGTTGGTTAGAAACCTTAGAGGCCTCCATTTCTGCTTTGCCGTATTCCAGCTGGGTTAACGCCTGTTCCAGTTCTGCGCTAACTTGCGCCAACTGTATTTTCAGGGTATCATTTTCCTTTTTCATTGCTCTCATTTCCTCCTGCACACGTTTCAACTCGTTATTTTGGATGTCCACTATTGTATGGAGTGACGCTATAATTTCACTATCGCCATTTTCCCGCGTTACGGTTGCACGCATGGTCACAGTTTGTTGCTTTTTTTCTTCTCCACCACTATGCATCACTTTCCCTTTACTCCTGTCGTTTACACTACTATTTTTAACTAGAGCACTCCACTCCGTATTAGAATTACGATGAATATTTCAACTATTATCGCACATTTTTTGGAGCATACGCCGTGTTAAAACTCCAGCCGTCGCCATCTTGCTTAATGATATATCACAGTCAAGCTGTCTCACACCACACCACATACCACACACAGTATATATCACAGTCAACCCATCACACACCACACCACAAACCACACACAGTATACATCACAGTCAAGCTGTCTCACATGACACCACATGTCACACACAGTATATATCACAGTCAAGCTGTCTCACACCACACCACATACCACATACAGTATATATCACAGTCAAGCTGTCTCACACCACTCCACATACCACACACAATATATATCACAGTCAAGCTGTCTCACACCACACCACATGCCACACACATTATATATTACAGTCAAGCTGTCTCACACCACACCATATACCACCCACAGTATATATCGCAGTCAAGCTGTCACACACCACACAACATACCACACACAGTATATATCACAGTCAAGCTGTCTGACACCACACCGCATACCACACACAGTATATATCACAGTCAAGCTGTCACACACCACACCACAAACCAGACACAGTATATATCACAGTCAAGCTGTCTCACACCACACCACATGCCACACACAGTATATATCACAGTAAGCTGACTCACACCACAACACAAACCAGACGCAGTATATATCTCAGTCAAGCTGTCACACACCACACAACATACCACACACAGTATATATTACAGTCAAGCTGTCTGACACCACACCACATACCACACAGTAAATATCACAATCAAGCTGTCACACACCACACCACATACCACACACAGTATATATCACAGTCAAGCTGTCACACACCACACTACATACCACACACAGTATATATCACAGTCAAGCTGTCTCACCCCACACCACAAACCAGACAGAGTATAAATCACAGACAAGCTCTCACACACCACACCACAAACCAGACACACTATATATCACAGTCAAGCTGTCACACACCACACCACATGCCACACACAGTATATATCACAGTCAAGCTGTCTCACACCACACCACAAACCAGACACAGTATATATCACAGTCAAGCTGTCACACACCACACTACATACCACACACAGTATATATCACAGTCAAGCTGTCTCACACCACACCACAAACCAGACAGAGTATAAATCACAGACAAGCTCTCACACACCACACCACAAACCAGACACACTATATATCACAGTCAAGCTGTCACACACCACACCAAAAACCAGACACAGTATATATCACAGTCAAGCTGTCACACACCACACCACAAACCAGACAAAGTATATATCACAGTCAGGCTGTCTCACACCACACCACATGCCACACACAGTATATATCACAGTCAAGCTGTCTCACACCACACCACAAACCAGACGCAGTATATATCACAGTCAAGCTGTCTGACAACACATACCACACACAGTGTATATCACAGTCAAGTTGTCTCACACCACACCACAAACCAGACAGTATATATCACAGTCAAGCTGTCTACCACCACACCACAAACCAGACACAGTATATATCACAGTAAAGCTGTCTCACACCACACCACATGCCACACACAGTATATATCACAGTCAACCTATCTCACACCACACCACATGCCACACACAGTATATATCACAGTCAAGCTGTCTCACACCACACCATATGCCACACACAGTATATATCACAGTCAAGCTGCCTCACACCACACCACATGCCACACACAGTATATATCACAGTCAAGCTGTCTCACACCACACCACAAACCAGACGCAGTATATATCACAGTCAAGCTGTCTGACACCACATACCACACACAGTATATATCACAGTCAAGCTGTCTCACACCGCACCACAAACCAGACAGTATATATCACAGTCAAGCTGTCTCACACCACACCACAAACCATACACAGTATATATCACAGTCAAGCTGTCTCACACCACACCACATACCACACACAGTATATATCACAGTCAAGCTGTCTCACACACACCACATGCCACACAGTATATACCACAGTCAAGCTGTCTCACACCACACCACATGCCACACACAGTATATATCACAGTCAACCTGTCTCACACCACACCACAAACCAGATAGAGTATATATCACAGTCAAGCTGTCTCACACCACACCACATGCCACACACAGTATATATCACAGTCAAGCTGTCTGACACCACACCACATGCCACACACAGTATATATCACAGTCGAGCTGTCTCACACCACACCACATGCCACACGCAGTATATATCACAGTCAAGCTGTCTCACACCACACCACATGCCACACACAGTATATATCACAGTCAAGCTGTCTCACACCACACCACATGCCACACACAGTATATATCACAGTCAAACTGTCTCACACCACACCACAAACCAGACGCAGTATATATCACAGTCAAGCTGTCTGACACCACATACCACACACAGTATATATCACAGTCAAGCTGTCTCACACCACACCACATGCCACACACAGTATAAATCACAGTCAAGCTGTCTCACACCACACCACATTCCACACACAGTATATATCACAGTCAAGCTGTCACACACCACACAACATACCACACACAGTATATATCACCGTCAAGCTGTCTCACACCACACTACAAACCAGACACAGTATATATCACAGTCAAGCTGTCTCACACCACACTACAAACCAGACGCAGTATATATCACAGTCAAGCTGTCACACACCACACAACATACCACACACAGTATATATCACCGTCAAGCTGTCTCACACCACACAACATACCACACACAGTATATATCACCGTCAAGCTGTCTCACACCACACTACAAACCAGACGCAGTATATATCACAGTCAAGCTGTCACACACCACACAACATACCACACACAGTATATATCACCGTCAAGCTGTCTCACACCACACTACAAACCAGACACAGTATATATCACAGTCAAGCTGTCTCACACCGCATACTACACACAATATACATCACAGTCAAGCTGTCTCACACCACACCACATACCAGACACAGTATATATCACAGTCAAGCTGTCTCACACCACATACCAGAGACAGTATATATCACAGTCAAGCTGTCTCCCACCACATACCTGGCGGCGCCGTGGCCGAGCGGTTAGCGCGCTCGCCTACCACCTAGGCGGCCCGGGTTCGATCCCAGGGACCCGCATGTGGTATTCGTGGTGGACGAAGCGGCGTCAGGGCGGGTTTTCTCCGGGTACTCCGGTTTCCCCCGCCATCTCATTCCACCGGTGCTCCATCTTCATTCCATGTATCATCAGTGTCACCGCCTGCGGTGCCGTAGTAGTAAAAGCGGGCGTTAAACACTACAAACAAACACCACATACCAGACACAGTATATATCACAGTAAAGCTGTCTGACTCCACATACCAGATACAGTATATATCATAGTCCAGCTGTCTCACACCACATACCACACACAGTATATATCACAATTAAGCTGTCACACACCACATACCAGACACAGTGTATATCACAGTCAAGCTGTCACACACCACATACCAGACACAGTATTAATCACAGTTAAGCAGTTACACACTACACCACATACCAGGCGCAGTATATATCACAGTCAAGGTGTCACACACCACATACCAGACACAGTATATATCACAGTAAAGCTAGTGATAACAGCTTCACGGGTGATCAGCCGTGTTAAACTTAAAAAGGTCGAGCTTTCGGCCATTATACTCTCCATGGCCATCTTCAGGACTAAAATGATGGAAAATCCAGAGGCTCCAATGATGGAAAATTCTCCTCAGTTCCCAAATATATACAATGGTTAGGTTGTGTTGTCCGAACCAATGCGCGGGTGGTGGTTTCTGATTAGGCCTGCTGTAGGCTCGGCTGCAGTGTTTTCCCGCGGGTACGAAATTTGTGCAGTGTTTCTGATAGCTATAGTCCACGCGGTACTTAGGTTGATTCCGCCCTCTCTGTTGAAATTGTGGGGGTGTAATTTGATGTGGATGGCCTCCTTGATGAGTCTGTCCCAGTAATTTTCTGCGTGTTCTAGTATTTTTGTGTCTTGGAAATTGATTTTGTGGACCTGTTCTATGCAGTGTTGGGCTACTGCTGATTTTTCGGGCTGGAGAAGTCTGATGCTCCGTTGATGTTCTTTGCATCTTTCCTCTATCGTGCGTCCTGTTTGACCCACATACACCTTACCACACTCACACGGAATCCTGTATATTCCCGGGACCTTAAGCCCAAGTGGGTCTTTCACCGGCCTGAGGAGTTGTCGGATCTTCTTAGGGGGCGTGAAGAAGGTTTTGATATTATGTCTCGCGAGTATACGGGAAACCTTGTTGGAGACAGAGCCGTAGAAAGGTATGTAGGCCTTCTCTTGAGGGCTATCCTTCCCTTGCGTGAGCAGTAGCGGGTTCTTCCTGCTGCGTTCTACTTTCCTACGGGTCTCATTGATGCCCATGGGTATAGCAACCAGGACATCAATGAGACCCGTAGGAAAGTAGAACGCAGCAGGAAGAACCCGCTACTGCTCACGCAAGGGAAGGATAGCCCTCAAGAGAAGGCCTACATACCTTTCTATGGCTCTGTCTCCAACAAGGTTTCCCGTATACTCGCGAGACATAATATCAAAACCTTCTTCACGCCCCCTAAGAAGATCCGACAACTCCTCAGGCCGGTGAAAGAACCACTTGGGCTTAAGGTCCCGGGAATATACAGGATTCCGTGTGAGTGTGGTAAGGTGTATGTGGGTCAAACAGGACGCACGATAGAGGAAAGATGCAAAGAACATCAACGGAGCATCAGACTTCTCCAGCCCGAAAAATCAGCAGTAGCCCAACACTGCATAGAACAGGTCCACAAAATCAATTTCCAAGACACAAAAATACTAGAACACGCAGAAAATTACTGGGACAGACTCATCAAGGAGGCCATCCACATCAAATTACACCCCCACAATTTCAACAGAGAGGGCGGACTCAAACTAAGTTCCGCGTGGACTATAGCTATCAGAAACACTGCACAAATTTCGTACCCGCGGGAAAACACTGCAGCCGAGCCTACAGCAGGCCCAATCAGAAACCATCACCCGCGCATTGGTTCGGACAACACAACCTAACCATTGTATATATTTGGGAACTGAGGAGAATTTTCCATCATTGGAGCCTCTGGATTTTCCATCATTTTAGTCCTGAAGATGGCCATGGAGAGTATAATGGCCGAAAGCTCGACCTTTTTAAGTTTAACACGGCTGATCACCCGTGAAGCTGTTATCACTAACGTTCGCCGTGAAAGCTTCAAATCCTACACAGTAAAGCTGTCACACACCACACCGCATACCAGACACAGTATATACCACAATCAAGGTGTCTCACACCACACCACATACCAGACACAGTATATATCACAGTCAAGCTGTCTCACACCACATACCAGACACGATATATATCACAGTCAAGCTGTCTCACACCACATACCAGGCACGGTATATATCAGAGTAAAGCTGTGTGACTCGACATACCAGACACAGTATATATCACAGTCCAGCTGTCTCACACCACACCACATACCAGACACAGTGTATATCACAGTCAAGCTGTCACACACCACACCACATACCAGACACAGTATATTATATATCACAGTCAAGCTGTCTGACTCCACATACCAGACACAGTATATATCACATCAAGCCGCACCACACCACATACAGGTCACTACTGTAGCCCAGAATTGTATTATCTTAATTTTCAACATCGTTGACGTGGTCATCATCGCCACTGCTACTACCACCACTGCCACAACCACCACCACCACCACCACCACCATCACCACCACTACCACCACTATCCTGACCACTACTGCCATCATCAACACCACCATCACCGCTGCCACCACTGCCACCATCATCAGCATGACCACCAGCGCCAATGGTGCCGTCATCGTCACTACCACCACCACCACTGCCACCATCACCGCAAGCAACACCACCTTCACCATCATAATGTTTAGTTGGTAATGGAGTTATTTTTCACTAGCCAGGAACCACTTTTGCAGTGGATGGGAATGAAAATTTCGCATAGATGATAGACTTGAATCTGCTCCTTGTTCAATTGGTGACAAATTTTAGTTATGCTAAACATTGATGAATATATAGGCTTAATAAACAAAGCAAATGAGTAGGTACCCGACATATTAGTGAGTTTAATGTGGCCAAAATGGGGGATACATCACATGAGCTGAGTTCACTTGGAAACTAACCAAACCCCAGTGCCCCAACAAATAAACAAAAATGATTATTATATAAACCATATGGTTTAATTATTTGCATACCATACTGTAAATGCAATAATGTAGTTGACCAGGTTTTATTGGCCTTTGACAACCTTTGCATTTTTCCTTCCACAGTGAGTAGGAATAGTTTTGCTTATACTCTTAAAATTTCGCATGTCTCTCTAATGCTTTAGTGATCAAGTAAATGTAGGAGAACCATTCTATATTTTCCTCAGGGAAGTTAATTTTTTTCATTGAAATGAGCTTACTTGGCTAGTGTTCTAAGATCATACTGCATTCCGTCAAGATTGAAAACACACATTGTGGTGCAGACTACACCATCAAAGCTGGTGAGTCCTGGACCACAAGGTTGGCAGGATTCTTCGCCATAAGCTAGTGTATCTGATGCTGTAGTGTCAGGTGGACATGGTGTGCAGGCAGTTGTATTAGGGTCTATATATTGCCCAGGTGGACAAGGAATACATCCATGCTCTTCAGTGTCCTAAAAGTCAACAATTATTTTTCATGTAAGAAAAAGCAATTTATATCTAGCAATCTAAAACCTGTTTAAATATTAATACATATAGAAGATCCAGCTTACCTGATGACAGGGCAAACACACTGCTGCACCTCCATCTACTGTATTTGTTACATTGATAGAGTATATTTTAGCTACATCATTTTCAAGCTGAACATGAGTATGATTTTGTCCCAGTTGCAGCTTTTGAAATGCCCAGCTAAATGTGTACGAGTCATTGAGCATTATTGAATGGATAAATTCCTGCCTAGGCTGAGATTCTGTCCAACTCTGTATAAGTGATACACCTTTGCTGTCAGAGCCCTGAAATAACATTTATCATTTTACATTCAAAGGACCTTCTCTACTTAGTAATTTTCTTGAGAAGGGTTATAATTCTGTCTAGCATAATGTTGAGCCGCATTGTAATAACAACAGTGGTACTAAATAGTCATGAGAAACAATTAAGTAGCTCAAGTACTTCAGAAAACAAGCATTGAGAAACTGAAATTTATAGTAACAGATATCAGGGAAATGACATACCACAAAATAGTTAATGACAGATCACGTTTTGTATTGCTCTTAATGCTTAACAGCTTAACAGTGTGTTTGTGGGTGATCAACTGTATCTTCATCAGAAGTACACAGTATGCATGGGGAGGTGTATGTTTGTCTGTGATAACCCTATGTTCATCAGAAGTACACAGTATGCATAGGGAGGTCTATGTTTGTGTGTGACAACCGTATGTTCATCAGAAGTACACAGTATGCATGGGGAGGTGTATGTTTGTGTGTGATGACCCTACGTTCATCAGAAGTACACAGTATGCATAGGGAGGTGTATGTTTGTGTGTGATAACCCTATGTTCAGCAGAGGTACACAGTATGCATGGGGAGGTGTATGTTTGTGTGTGATTAAATGTATGCTCATCAGAAGTACACAGTATGCATGGGCAGATGTATGTTTGTGTGTGATCAACTGTATGTTCATCAGAAGTACACAGTATGCATGGGGAGATGTATGTTTGTATGTGTTGAAATGTATGTTCATCAGAAGTACACATTATGCATGGGGAGGAGTATATTTGTGTGTGTTCAAATGTATGCTCATCAGAAGTACACAGTATGCATGGGGAGGTGTATGTATGCAATCAACTGTATGTTCATCGGGAGTGCACAGTATGCATTGGGAGGTGTATGTTTGTGTGTGATCTACTGTATATTCATCAAACGTACATAGTATGCATAGCGTGATGTATGCTTGTATGTGATCAACTGCATGTTCATCAGAAGTACACAGTATGCATGGGGAGGTGTATGTTTGTGTGTGATAACCCTATGTTCATCAGAAGTGCACAGTATGCATGGGGAGGTGCATGTTTGTGTGTGATCAAATGTATGCTCATCAGAAGTACACAGTATTCATGGGGAGGTGTATGTTTGTGTGTGATCAACTGTATGTTCATCAGAAGTACAGAGTATGCATAGGGAGGTGTATGTTTGTATGTGTTGAAATGTATGTTCATCAGAAGTACACAGTATGCATGTGGAGGAGTATACTTGTGTGTGTTCAAATGTATGCTCATCAGAAGTACACAGTATGCATGGGGAGGTGTATGTTTGTATGCAATCAACTGTATGTTCATCGGAAGTGCACAGTATGCATTGGGAGGTGTATCTTTGTGTGTGATCTACTGTATACTCATCAGAAGTACATAGTATGCATAGCGTGATGTATGTTTGCATGTGATCAACTGTATGTTCATCAGAAGTACACAGTATGCATGGGGAGGTGTATGTTTGTGTGTGATAAACTGTATGTTCATCAGAAGTACACAGTGTGAATTGGGTGATGTATGTTTGTGTGTGATCAACTTTATGTTCATCAGAAGTACACAGTATGAATTGGGCGATGTATGTTTGTGTGTGTTCAACTTTATGTTCATCAGAAGTACACAGTATGAATTGGGTGATGTATGTTTGTGTGTGATAAACTGTATGTTCATCAGAAGTACACAGTGTGAATTGGGTGATGTATGTTTGTGTGTGATCAACTTTATGTTTATCAGAAGTACACAGTATGAATTGGGTGATGTATGTTTGTGTGTGTTCAACTTTATGTTCATCAGAAGTACACAGTATGAATTGGGTGATGTATGTTTGTGTGTGTTCAACTTTATGTTCATCAGAAGTACACAGTGTGAATTAGGTGATGTATGTTTGTGTATGTTCAACTGTATATTCATCAGAAGTACACAGTATGCATGCGGAGATGTATGTTTGTGTGTGATCAACTTTATGTTTATCAGAAGTACACAGTATGAATTGGGTGATGTATGTTTGTGTGTGTTCTTCTCTATGTTCATCAGAAGTACACAGTATGAATTGGGTGAAGTATGTTTGTGTGTGTTCAACTTTATGTTCATCAGAAGTACACAGTATGAATTGGGTGAAGTATGTTTGTGTGTGTTCAACTTTATGTTCATCAGAAGTACACAGTATGAATTGGGTGAAGTATGTTTGTGTGTGTTCAACTTTATGTTCATCAGAAGTACACAGTATGCATGCGGAGATGTATGTTTGTGTGTGATTAACTTTATGTTCATCAGAAGTACACAGTATGAATTGGGTGTAGTATGTTTGTGTGTGTTCAACTTTATGTTCATCAGAAGTACACAGTATGAATTGGGTGACGTATGTTTGTGTGTGTTCAACTGTATGTTCATCAGAAGTACACAGTACGCATGCGGAGATGTATGTTTGTGTGTGTTCAAATGTATGTTCATCAGAAGTACACAGTACGCATGTGGAGATGTATGTTTCTGTGTGATCAACTTTATGTTCATCAGAAGTACATAGTGTGCACGGGGAGATGTATGTTTGTATGTGTCCAACTGTATGTTCATCAGAAGTACACAGTGTGAATTGGGTGCTGTATGTTTGTGTGTGATCAACTGCATGTTCCTCAAAAGTACACAGAATGCATGGGGAGATGTATGTTTGTGTGTGATAACCCTATGTTCATCAGAAGTACACAGTATGCATGGGGAGATGTATGCTTGTGTGTGGTAACCCTATGTTCCTCACAAGTACACAGTATGAATGGGGCGTAGTATGCTTGTGTGTGATAACCCTATGTTCATCAGAAGTACACAGTACGCATGGGGAGGTGTATGGTTGTATGTGTACAACTGTATATTCATCAGAAGTACACAGTATGAATCGGGAGATGTATGTTTGTGTGTGATCAACTGTATGTTCATCAGAAGTAAACAGTATACATGGGGAGATGTATGTTTGTGTCTGATCCACTGTATGTTCATCAGAAGTTCACAGTCTACATGGGAAGGTGTATGTTTGTATGTGTACAACTGTATATTCATCAGAAGTACACAGTATGCATGGGGAGGTGTATTTTTGTGTGTGATAAACTGTATGTTCAACAGAAGTACACAGTGTGAATTGGGTGATGTATGTTTGTGTATGTTCAACTGTATGTTCATCAGAAGTACACAGTACGCATGCGGAGATGTATGTTTGTGTGTGATCAACTTTATGTTCATCAGAAGTACACAGTACGCATGCGGAGATGTATGTTTATGTGTGATCAACTTTATGTTCATCAGAAGTACACAGTATGAATTGGGTGATGTATGTTTGTGTGTGTTCAACTTTATGTTCATCAGAAGTACACAGTTAGAATTGGGTGAAGTATGTTTGTGTGTGTTCAACTGTATGTTCATCAGAAGTACACAGTACGCATGCGGAGATGTATGTTTGTGTGTGTTCAAATGTATGTTCATCAGAAGTACACAGTACGCATGCAGAGATGTATGTTTGTGTGTGATCAACTTTATGTTCATCAGAAGTACATAGTGTGCATGGGGAGATGTATGTTTGTATGTGTCCAACTGTATGTTCATCAGAAGTACACAGTGTGAATTGGGTGCTGTAGGTTTGTGTGTGATCAACTGTATGTTCATCAGAAGTACGCAGTGTGAATTGGGTGAAGTATGTTTGTGTGTGTTCAACTGTATGTTCATCAGAAGTACACAGTACGCATGCGGAGATGTATGTTTGTGTGTGTTCAAATGTATGTTCATCAGAAGTACACAGTACGCATGGGGAGGTGTATGGTTGTATGTGTACAACTGTATATTCATCAGAAGTACACAGTATGAATCGGGAGATGTATGTTTGTACGTGTACAACAGTATATTCATCAGAAGTACACAGTATGCATGGGGAGATGTATGTTTGTATGTGTACCACTGTATATTCTTCAGAAGTACACAGTATGCACGGGGAGGTGTATGCTTGTGTGTGATCCACTGTATGTTCATCAGAAGTACACAGTATGAATGGGGAGGTGCATGTTTGTGTGTGATCCACTGTATGTTCATCAGAAGTCCACAGTAGGCATGGGGAGGTGTATGTTTGTATGTGATCAACTGTATGTTCATCAGAAGTACACAGTATGCATGGGGAGATGTATGTTTTTATGTGTACCACTGTATATTCTTCAGAAGTACACAGTATGCATTGGGAGGTGTATGTTTCTGTGTGATCAACTGTATGTTCATCACAAGTACACAGTATGAATGGGGAGAAGTATGTTTCTATGTGATCAACTGTATGTTCATCAGAAATACACAGTATGAATGGGGAGGTGCATGTTTGTGTGTGATCCACTGTATGTTCATCAGAAGTCCACAGTAGGCATGGGGAGATGTATGTTTGTATGTGATCAACTGTATGTTCATCAGAAGTACACAGTATGCACAGGGTTATGTATGTCTGTGTGTTTTCTACTGTATGCTCATCAGAAGTACATAGTGTGCATGGGGAGATATATGGCTGCATGTGATCCTCTGTATGCTCCTAAGAAGTACACAGTGTGCATCTTGAAGTGTATGTCTGTATGTGATGAACTATATGTTCATCAGAAGTACACAGTATCCATGGAGAGGTGTATGTTTGTGTGTGATCAACTATATGTTCATCAGAAGTACACTGTATGCATGGAGAGATGTATGTTTGTGTGTGATCAACTGTATATTCATCAGAAGTACACAGTATGCATTGGAAGATATATGTTTGTGTGTGATCAACTGAATGTTCCTCAGAATTACACATTGTGCATGGGCAGATGTATGTTTGTGTGTGTTCAACTGTATTTTCATCACAAGTGCACATTATGCATCGGGAGGTGAATGTTTGTGTGTAATCAACTGTATTTTCATCGGAAGTACACAATATGCATGGGGTGATGTATGTTTTGGTGTATTCAACTGTATGTTCACCAGAAGTATACAGTATGCATGAGGATGTGTATGTTTGTATGTGTACAACCGTATATTCTCCAGAAGTACACGGTGTGCATGGGGAGTAGTATGCTTGTGTGTGATAACCCTATGTTCATCAGAAGTACACAGAATGCATGGGGAGATGTATGTTTGTGTGTGATAACCCTATGTTCATCAGAAGTACACAGTATGCATGGGGAGTAGTATGCTTGTGTGTGATAGCCCTATGTTCATCAGAAGTACACAGTATGCATGGGGAGATGTATGCTTGTTTGCGATAAACCTATGTTCATCAGAAGTACACAGTATGAATGGGGAGTAGTGTGCTTTGTGTGATAACCCTATGTTCATCAGAAGTACACAGTACGCATGGGGAGGTGTATGTTTGTATGTGTACTACTGTATATTCATCAGAAGTATACAGTATGCATGGGGAGTTGTATGTTTGTATGTGTTCAACGGTATGTTCATCAGAAGTACACAATATGCATGGGGAGGTGTATGTTTGTATGTGAACAGTGGTATCTTCATCACAAGTACACAGTATGCATGGGGAGATGCATGTTTGTGTGTGATCAACTGTATGTTTATCACAAGTATACGATATGAATGGGGAGATGTTAGTCTGTATGTGATCAACTGTATGTTCATCAGAAATACACAGTATGCATGGGGAGGTGCATGTTTGTGTGTGATCAACTATATGTTCATCAGAAGTACACAGTATGCATGGGGAGGTATATGTTTGTGTGTGATCAACTTTATGCTCATCAGAAGTACATAGTGTGCATGGGGAGATGTATGGCTGCATGTGATCCACTGTATGCTCCTAAGAAGTACACAGTGTGCATGTTGAAGTGTATGTCTGTATGTGATGAACTGTATGTTCATCAGAAGTACACAGTATGCATGGGGAGGTGTATGTTTGTGTGTGATCAACTGTATATTCCTGAGAAGCATACAGTATGAATGGGGAGATGTATGTTTGTATGTGAACAGCGGTATGTTCATCACAAGTACACAGTATGCATGGGGAGATGCATGTTTGTGCGTGATCAACTGTAGGTTCATCACAAGTACACAGTATGCATGGGGAGGTAAATGTTTGTGTGTGATCGACTTTATGCTCATCAGAAGTACATAGTGTGCATGGGGAGATGTATGGCTGCATGTGATTCTCTGTATTCTCCTAAAAAGTACACAGTGTACATGTTGAAGGGTGTGTCTGTATGTGATGAACTGTATGTTCATCAGAAGTACACAGTATGCATGGGGAGGTGTATGTTTGTCTGTGTTCAACTGTATGTTCATCAGAAGTATACAGTATGCATGGGGAGATGTATGTTTTTATGTGAACAGCAGAATGTTCATCACAAGTACACAGTTTGCATGGGGAGATACATGTTTGTGTGTGATCAACTGTATGTTCATCACAAGTACACAGTATGAATGGGGAGATGTATGTTTTTATGTGACCAACTGTATGTTCATCAGAAATACACAGTATGAATGGGGAGGTGCATGTTTGTGTGTGATCCACTGTATGTTCATCAGAATTCCACCGTATGCATGGGTAGGTGTATGTTTTTATGTGATCAACTGTATGTTCATCAGAAGTCCACAGTATGCGTGGGGAGATGTACGTTTGTGTGTGATCAACTGTATGTTCATCAGAAGTACACAGTATGCATAGGGTCATGTATGTCTGTGTATGTTCAACTTTATGCTCATCAGAAGTACACAGTGTGCATGGGGAGATATATGGCTGCATGTGATCCACCGTATGCTCCTAAGAAGTACACAGTGCGCATGTTGAAGTGTATGTCTGTATGTGATGAACTATATGTTCATCAGAAGTACACAGTATGCATGGAGAGGTGTATGTTTGTGGGTGATCAACTGAATGTTCATCAGAAGTACACAGGCTGGCCGAATACGTTGCTCTGTATGGAGCCTGTCAAGAAGCTCTGTTGTTGCAGCATTTGTTGAAAAACATGCACCAAGATGTGAACAGTGCCACAATAACTTACGAGGACAATCACAGTTGTTTATCTTTGATTAAGAGTGGAAAGATCTCTAATAGAACAAAACATATTGATACAAAGTATCATTTTGTTAAGGATTGTGTAGATAAGCAGTTAATTGAATACAATTATTGTCCCTCTGACCTAATGATAGCTGATTTGTTAACCAAACCTTTGTCACCCAGCAGGCATATTGCATTATGAGAAAAATGTAAGGTTGTGTAAACGAGGAGGAGTGTTGGTTATTCTGTAGTCGTTTATGCAACTTTTGTGTTTTGTGTCTGTAGCTTGGCAACTCTGTTTATTCTTCTGATGGCTTGCCCATGTAACGGTAAAAGTGTTAAAATAAATATCCAGTTATCTTAATTGTGTCGTATCTTTTATACATATTAAAGCTTCCAGTCCGAGAGAATACAAACAACAGAGATGTATGTCTGTGTGTGGTCAACTGTATTTTCATCACAAGTGCACATTATGCATCAGGAGGTGAATCTTTGTGTGTAATCAACTGTATGTTCATCAGAAGTACACAATATGCATGGGGTGATGTATGCTTTCGTGTGTTCAACTGTATGTTCATCAGTAGTACACATATGCATGGGGAGAAGTATGTTTGCGTATGTTCAATTGTATGTTCATCAGAAGTACACAGTATGCATGGGGAGATGCATGCTTATGTGTGAAAGCCCTATGTTCATCAGAAGTACACAGTATGCATGGGGAGATGTATGTTTGTGTGTGACAACCCTATGTTCACCAGAAGTATACAGTATGCATGAGGAGGTGTATGTTTGTATGTGTACAACTGTATATTCATCAGAAGTATACAGTATGCTTGGGGAGGTGTATGTTTGTATGTGTTCAACTGTATGTTCATCAGAAGTACACAGTATGCATGGGGAGGTGTATGTTTGTATGTGAACAGCGGTATCTGCATCACAAGTACAAAGTATGCATGGGGAGATGCATGTTTTTGTGTGATCAACTGTATGTTTATCACAAGTATAATATATGAATGGAGAGATGTATGTTTGTATGTGATCAACTGTATGTTCATCACAAGTACACAGTATGAATCGGGAGATGTATGTTTGTGTGTGATCAACTGTATGTTCATCAGAAGTACACAGTATCCATGGGGAGATGTATGGTTTTGTGTGATCCACTGTATGTTCATCAGAAGTCCACAGTATGCATGGGGAGGTGTAGGTTTGTATGTGTACAACTGTATATTCATCAGAAGTACAAAGTATGCATGGGGAGGTGTATGATTGTACGTGTACAACTGTATATTCCTCAGAAGCATACAGTATGATTGGGGAGATGTATGTTTGTATGCGAACAGCAGTATGTTCATCACAAGTACACAGTATGCATGGGGAGATGCATGTTTGTGTGTGATCAACTGTATGTTCATCACAAATACACAGTATGAATGGAGAGATGTATGTCTGTATGTGATCAACTGTATGTTCATCAGAAATACACAGTATGCATGCGGAGGTGCATGTTTGTGTGTGATCAACTGTATGTTCATCAGAAGTACACACTATCCATGGGGAGATGTATGTTTGTGTGTGATCCACTGTATGTTCATCAGAAGTACACAGTATGCATGGGGAGGCGCATGTTTGTATGTGATCAACTGTATGTTCATAAAGAGTCCACAGTATGCATGGGGAGGGGTATGTTTGTATGTGATCAGCTGTATGTTCATCAGAAGTCCACAGTATGCATGGGGAGTGTATGTTTGTATGTGATCAACTGTATGTTCGTCAGAAGTCCACAGTATGCATGGGGAGGTGTTTGTTGGTATGTGATCAACTGTATGTTCATCAGAAGTCCACAGTATGAATTGGGTGATGTATGTTTGTGTGCGTTCAACTGTATGTTAATCAGAAGTACACAGGACGCATGCGGAGATGTATGTTTGTGTGTGATAAACTTTATGTTCATCAGCAGTACACAGTGTGCATGGGGAGATGTAAGTTTTCGTGTGTTCAACTGTATGTTTATCAGAAGTGCACAGTATGCATCCGGAGATGTGTGCTTGTGTGTGATAACCCTATGTTCATCAGAAGTACACAGTATACATGGGGAGATGTGTGTTTGTGTGTGTTCAACTGTATGTTCATCAGAAGTACACAGTATGCATGGGGAGGTGTATGATTGTGTGTGATAACCCTATGTTCATCAAAAGTACACAGTATGCATGGGGAGTAGTATGCTCTTTTGTGATAACCCTATGTTTATCAGAAGTACACAGAATGCATGTGGAGATGTAAGTTTGAGTATGCTCAATTGTGTGTTCATCAGAAGTACACGGTATGCTTTAGGAGATGTATGTTTTTATGTGTTCAACTGTATGTTAATCAGGCATATACAGTGTTTATGGGAAGATATATGTTTGATTATGTTCAACTGTATGTTCATCAGTAGTACACAGTGTGCGTGGAGAAATGTATGTTTGTGTATGTTCAATTGTATGTACATCAGAAGTACACAGTATGTATGCGGAGATGTAACTTTGTGTATGTTCAACTGTATGTTCTTCAGGAGTACACAGTGTATCTGGGGATATTTATGTTTGTGTATGCTCTACTGTATATTCATCAGAAGTGCACAATATACATATGGAGATGTAAGTTTGTGTATGTTCAACTGTATGTTCATCAGAGGTACACAGTATGCATTGGGAGGTGTATGTTTGTGTGTGATCCACTGTATGTTCATCACAAGGACACAGTATGCATGGGGAGGTGTATGATTGTGTGTGATCCACTGTATGTTCGTCAGAAGTACACCGTATGCATGGGGAGGTGTAATTTTGTATGTGTTCAACTGTATGTTCATCAGAAGTGCAAAGTATGCATAGGGCGTTGTATGCTTGTGTGTGTTCAACTGTATGTTCATCAGAAGTTCACAGTTTTCATAGGGAGGTCAATGTTTGTACGTTTTCAACTGTATGTTCATCAGAAATACACAGTATGCATGGAGAGGTACATATTTGTGTGTATTCAACTGTATGTTCACCAGAAGTGCACAGTCTTCATGGGGAGGTGAATGTATTTATGTATTCAATTGTTGTTTTCTAGTGCCTTGCATCTGGCAATGAAGCCATTAGCATTCGTGCTTTCCAATACTTTTGAACTGTAGTTTCTTCTGATCTTAATGCTTCACAGGTCTTCAAGTGGTCTTCGTGCATTTCTGCTGGATCGTTACACAGGACACATATTGGTGAGGCTGAGATACCTATTCTGTAGAGATGACTTGCCAAGCAGTCATGATTTGTCAATAGTCGGAAGGCTGCAACAGCTGTTTTCCTTGGTCTCTGGGGGATTATATCTGGATTGGAAAGTAGTGTAATCCATTTTTTATCTTTGGCATTTGTTTCTATTTCTTGTAGATATGAATGACAAAAATTTTTTAATGATCAAGCGTTTTATTGAGGAATATGAGAAATTGAATTTAGACTTTTGTTTTATTGTTGTGCCTTTCTTTGCAAGTGAGTCTGCAGCTTCGTTCCCCATGACTCCACAGTGTGCTGGAATCCATTGGAGATGAACAGTCTTGTATTCAATTGTATGTTCATCAGAAGTACACATTATGCATGGGGAGGTGTATGTATTATGTATTCAACTGTATGTTCATCAGAAGTGCACAGTATGAATGGGGTGCTGCATGTTTGTGTGTGTTCAACAGTATGCTCATCAGAATTACACAGTATGCATGGGGAAATTTATGTTTGTGTGTGTCCCACAGTATGTTCATCAGAAGTGCACAGTATGCATAGGCTGATGTGTATTTGTTGGTGTTCAACTGTATCTTTATTAGAATTACACACCATGCATGGGGAGGCTTATGTTTCTGTGTGATCAACTGTATGTTCATCAGAATTACACAGTATGCACGGGGAAGTATATCTTTGTGTGTGTTCACCTGTATGTTCATCAGAAGTACTCAGTATGCATAGGGAGACGTATGTTTGTGTGTGCTCAACTGTATCTTCATCAGAAGTACACAGTATCCATACGGAGATGTAAGTTTGTGTATGTTCAACTGTATGCTCATCACAAGTACACAGTATGCGTGCGGAGATGTAAGTTTGTGTAGGTTTAACTTTATGTTCATCACAAGTACACAGTATGCATGGGGAGATGTAAGTTTTTGTATGTTCAACTGTTTGTTCGTCAGAAGTACACAGTATGCATGGGGAGATGTATGTTTGTGTATGTTCAATGGTATGTTCATGAGAAGTATACAGTATGCATGGGGAGATGTAAGTTTTAGAATGTTCAACTGTATGTTCTTCAGGAGTACACAGTATGCATGAGGAGATGTAAGCTTGTGTATGTTCAACTATATGGTCATCACAAGTACACCTTATGCATGGGGAGGTGCATGTTTGTGTGTGTTCAACTGTATGTTCATCAGAAGTACACAGTATGCATTAGGAGATGTATGTTTGTATGTGATCAACTGTTTGTTCATCACAAGTACGCAGTTTGCATGCGGAGGTGTAAGTTTGTCTAAGTTCAAGTATATGTGCGTCAGAAGTACAGAGTACGCATGCGGAGATGTAAGTTTGTGTATGTTCAACTATATGTTCATCACAAGTACACAGTATGCATGAGGAGTTATATGTTTGTATGTGTTCAACTGTATGTAGAACAGAAGTACACATTATGCATACGGAGGTGTATGTATTATGTCTTCAATTGTATGTTCATCAGAAGTACACAGTCTGCATGAGGAGCTGTATGTTCATATGTGTTCAACTGTATGTTCATCAGAAGTACAAATTATGCATGGGGAAGTGTATGTATGATGTGTTCAACTGTGTGTTCATCAGTAGTACAAATTATGCATGGGCAGGGGTATGTATTATGCCTTCTACTGTATGTTCATCAGAAGTACACAGTCTGCATGAGGAGTTGTATGTTTGTATGTGTTCAACTGTATGTTCATCAGAATTACAGATTATGGATGGAGAGGATTATGTATTATGTGTTCAACTCTATGTTCATCAGAAGTACAAATTATGCATGGGGAGGTGTATGTATTATGTGTTCAACTGTATGTTCATCAGAAGTACACGTTATGCATGGGGAAGAGTATGTTATCATGTGATCAACTGTATGTTCATCAGAAGTACACAGTATCCTTACGGAGATGTAAGTTTGTGTATGTTCAACCGTATTTTCATCACAACTACACAGTCTGCATGCGGAGATGTAAGGTTGTGTATGTTCAGTTGTATGTTCATCACAAGTACACAGTACGCATAGGCTGATGTATGTTTGTTGGTGTTCAACTGTATCTTCATCAGAATTACACAGTGTGCATGGGGAGGTTTATGTTTGTGTGTGATCAACTCTATCTTCATCAGAGGTACAAATTCTGCATGGGGAGGTGTATGTATTAATTGTTCAACTGTATGTTCATCAGAAGTACAAGGTATGCATGGGGAGATGTCTGTTTGTGTGCGATCAAGTTTATGTTCATCATAAGTACACCCTATGCATGCGCAGATGTATGTTTGTGTGTGTTCAACTGTATGTTGTTCAGGAGTACACAGTATGCATGCGGAGATGTAAGTTTGTGTATGTTCAACTCTATGGTCATCAGAAGTACAAATTATGCATGGGGAGGTGTATGTATTATGTTTTAAACTGTATGCTCATCAGAAGTACAAATTATGCATGGGGAGGTGTATGTATTATGTGTTCAAATGCATGTTCATCAGAAGTACAAATTATGCATGGGGAGGTGTATGTATTATGTCTTCTACTGTATGTTCATCAGAAGTATAGAGTATGCATGAGGAGTTGTATGTTTGTATGTTTTTAACTGTATGTTCATCAGAAGTACACATTATGCATGGGGAGGTGTATGTATTAAGTATTCAACTGTATTGTCACCGCGCCCGCCGCATCTAATTGCCGACAACCGCAGTGTCACCCATTGCATTATTGTCGGCACTACCGCAAAGGAGCCGAAGGAAAGAGACAGAGCATGGCCGCATTGTTGGGGCGCTTCCCGAAAGAGAGAAAAGGATAGACACTTCGAGAATCTTCTCTGCTTTGTATCTCGCCGCAATAAGTGAACGTTCCTGTAGCTTCCAGAATAGTGCCTGGGAGATATAAATAGCGGTAAAGTGTGAGAAGAGTCAGTCAGACGTATGTGAAGGTTGAGTAGTCATGCCGACGGAGACGGACAGATGATGTGAAGCGTTGTGCCGACGGAGAAGAGTTAGTTCTTTGTGTTACGAATTCGGAGTCGTGCTGTTGGAGAATCGGAAAAGACTTTCTTGCTGTTGCAACGAGTGTACAAGTTACTGTTTACGAAAATAAAAGTGTTTCTTTATCTCGACTACATCTGTCTACTTTACTTCACACCCGCAACCAAAGTTACACTGGTGTGAGAAGTGGGATCCGTCGAATTGCTTCTAGTTTCGTTACATCGTCGTTAGAAGTTGCAACGTTAGAACCAAGATGGAGGGAGATTCGGAAACCAGGATGATGGCAATGATGAAAGAATTATTTGCCAAAATGGAAACGTCATACGACAACCTCTTTGCCGAGCTGAAAGAAGAAATAAAGACGAGAAACAACCTCGCTGCCGAGCTGAAAGAGATGAAGACGGCAAACGACAACCTCGTTGCCAAAATGAAGACGAGAAACGACAACCTCACTGCCGAGCTGAAAGAGATGAAGACGGAGCTATCGGCGAAAATTGACGGCAAACTGATTGGCGTGACGGAAGACGTGAAAGAACTCGGCGAAAAGGTGGAAGACCTCTGCCAGCACGTGGACGTCGTGGAGGACGACGGGGAACGTCTTGGCGCCCTGGTAGTAAGAGTTGACGAGAGCGTCAAAGTACTGGATGCCAGGGACAGGCGGAATAGCGCGGAGCCTGGGAGGGAGCACCTAGTGGCCGAGGCGACAGTTGCGCCCGTTTCGGATGATATGAGGGAAGACGTGGAACAACTCGGCGAACTGATTGGCGTGAGGGAAGACGTGGAACAACTCGGCGAACTGATTGGCGTGACGGAAGACGTGGAACAACTCGGCGAACTGATTGGCGTGACGGAAGACGAGGAACAACTCGGCGAACTGATTGGCGTGAGGGAAGACGTGGAACAACTCGGTGAACTGACTGGCGTGACGGAAGACGTGGAAGAACTCGGCGAAACGGTGGAAGACCTCTGCCAGCATGTGGACGTCGTGGAGGACGACGAGGAACGTCTTGGCGCCCTGGTAGTAAAAGTTGACGAGAACGTCAAAGTACTGGATGCCAGGGACAGACGGAATAGCGCGGACCCGGGGAGGGAGTACCTAGTGGCCGAGGCGACTGTTGCGCCCGTTGCAGATAACGAAAGTGTACGTCTCGGGGAAGACAAAGGGGCAGTTCAGGGACGTCGTCGAGGACCCTCTGGAGGAGTGTGTCGGGTACGTAACCAACCAGGATATGACGTGGAGGACGATCAGCAGGGAAGCGCACAAGCAAACGAGCAACACGCGAAAACCGACTTGGCGTGGGAAATGGGGGGACCGTCGGAGCCATCCAATCACCTGACGCATAGTGCCGTGAACGGAAGAATGGTGGACATCATCTTGGACGGCAGGATACAGGAGAGGCCGTGCCGAGCACGAGTGAACACGAGTGCAGCGGTGGACGCGACTCGCGCGGTTGTGGTGGGTTTGTTGCCGGACCCATCGGAAGCAAGGTGGCTGCGAAGGTGCGCCAGAGAGGTCGGCGGACACAGTACCCAATGAGCCGTTTCCAAGTGCGCAGGATGGCCCGTCAACACACCAGGAAGAAGGGCAACTGGACGAGGGACCGTCAAGACCGGCGGTACTGTTGCAGAATTTCGAAGCAGGATGGCATACGTCGTCCTACCCAGACCAAGGGACACTATCCAACAGCGATACCTAGGATCGTGCCTCCTGGAGAAGAGGTTCGATGGGATAGTCCGTCGGGGCGCAAGGGAGATGCCGCAGTGATAGTGCTGGTCGGGACGACCAACTCTGAGTAGGGAGCAGTGTCACCGCGCCCGCCGCATCTAATTGCCGACAACCGCAGTGTCACCCATTGCATTATTGTCGGCACTACCGCAAAGGAGCCGAAGGAAAGAGACAGAGCATGGCCGCATTGTTGGGGCGCTTGCCGAAAGAGAGAAAAGGATAGACACTTCGAGAATCTTCTCTGTTTTGTATCTCGCCGCAATAAGTGAACGTTCCTGAAGCTTCCAGAATAGTGCCTGGGAGATATAAATAGCGGTAAAGTGTGAGAAGAGTCAGTCAGACGTATGTGAAGGTTGAGTAGTCGTGCCGACGGAGACGGACAGATGATGTGAAGCGTTGTGCCGACGGAGAAGAGTTAGTTCTTTGTGTTACGAATCCGGAGTCGTGCTGTTGGAGAATCGGAAAAGACTTTCTTGCTGTTGCAACGAGTGTACAAGTTACTGTTTACGGAAATAAAAGTGTTTCTTTATCTCGACTACATCTGTCATCTTTACTTTACACCACAACCAAAAAAAAGTCACAGTATGTTCATCAGAAGTACACATTATGCGTGAGGAGATGTATGTTTTTGTGTGTTCAACTGTATGTTCATCGGCGTACACAGTGTATCTGGGGATACTTATGTTTGTGAATGCTCAACTGTATATTCATCAGAAGTACACAATATACAAATGGAGATGTAAGTTTGTGTATGTTCAACTTTATGTTCAATACAAGTACACAGTATGCATGCGGGGATGTATGTTTGTGTAGGTATGTTAAACGGTATCTTCATGAGAAATAAACAGTATGCATGGGGAGATGTATATTTGTGTAGGTATGTTAAACGGTATCTTCCTGAGAAATAAACAGTATGCATGGGGAGAGGTAAGTTTGTGTATGTTCAACTATATGTTCATCACAAGTTCACAGTATGTATGCGGAGATGTAACTTTGTGTATGTTCAAATGTATGTTCTTCAGGAGTACACAGTATGCATGAGGAGATGTAAGTTTGTGTATGTTCAACTATAAGTTCATCACAAGTACACAGTATGCATACGGAGATGTAAGTTTTTTTATGTTCAACTGTATGTTCATCACAAATACACAGTAGGCTTTTGGAGATATGAGTTAGTTTATGTTCAACTGTTTGTTCAGCAGAAGTACAGAGTATGCATGGGGAGGTTTATGTTTGTATGTGCTCAACTGTATGTTCATCAAAAGTGCACAGTATGAATGGGGAGGTGCATGTTTGTGTGTGTTCAACTGTATGTTCATCAGAATTACACAGTATGCATGGGGAAATGTATGTTTGTGTGTGTCCCACTGTATGTTCATCAGAAGTGCACAGTATGCATAGGCTGATGTATATTTGTTGGTGTTCAACTGTATCTTCATCAGAATTACACAGTATGCATGGGGAGGCTTATGTTTCTGTGTGATCAACTGTATGTTCATTAGAAGTACACAGAATCCATGCGGAGATGTAAGTTTGTGTATGTTCAACTGTATATTAATTAGAAGCACACAGCATGCATGGGGAGGTGCATGTTTGTGTGTGTTCAACTGTATGCTCATCAGAAGTACACAGTATGCATAGGGTGATGTATGTTTGTTGGTGTTCAAATGTATGTTCTTCAGAAGCACACAGTATGCATGGGGAGGTTTATATTTGTGTGTGATCAACTGTATGTTCATCAGAAGTACACAGTATTCATGGGGAGCTGTATGCTTGGATGTTTTCAACTGTATGTTCATCAAAAGTGCACAGTATGCATGGGGAGGTGCATGTTTGTGTGTGTTTAACTGTATGATCATCTGAAGTACACAGTATTCATGGGGAGGTGTATGTTTGAATGTTTTCAAATGTATGTTCATCAGAAGTACACAGCATGCATGGGGAGATGTCTGCTTGTGTGTGATCAAGTTTCTGTTCATCATGAGCACACAGTGTGCATAGGGTGATATATCTTTTTGTGTGTTCAACTGTATGCTCACCAGATGTACACAGTATGAATAGGGAGGTCAATGTGTGTATGTATTCAACTGTTTGCTCATCAGAAATACACAGTATGCATGGGGAGGTATATGTTTGTGTGTATTCAACTGTATGTTCATCAGAAATACACAGTATGCATGGAGAGGTGTATATTTGTGTGTATTCAACTGTATGTTCACCAGAAGTGCACAGTTTTCATGGGGAGGTGAATGTTTGCATGTATTCAACTGTATGTTCCTCACAAGTACACAGTATGCATGGGGAGGTGTATGTTTTTGTGTGTTCAACTGCATGTTCATCAGAAGTACACAGTATGCATGGGGGGTGTATGTTTGTGTGTGATCCACTGTATGTTCATCAGAAATACACAGTATGCATGGGGAGGTGTATGTTTGTGTGTGATCCACTGTATGTTCGTCAGAAGTACACCATATGTATGGGGAGATGTAATTTTGTATGTGTTCAACTCTATGTTCATCAGAAGTGCAAAGTATGCATAGGGCGGTGTATGCTTGTGTGTGTTCAACTGTATGTTCATCAGAAGTTCACAGTATTCATAGGGAGGTCAATGTTTGTATGTATTCAACTGTTTGCTCATCAGAAATACACAGTATGCATGGGGAGGTATATGTTTGTGTGTATTCAACTGTATGTTCATCAGAAATACACAGTATGCATGGAGAGGTGTATATTTGTGTGTATTCAACTGTATATTCACCAGAAGTGCACAGTTTCCATGGGGAGGTGAATGTTTGCATGTATTCAACTGTATGTTCATCAGCAGTACACAGTATGCATGGGGAGGTATATATTTGTGTGTGATCAACTGTATGTTCATCAGAATTACACAGTATATATGTGGAAGTATATGTTTGTGTGTGTTCACCTGTATGTTCATCAGAAGTTTTCAGTATGCATAGGGAGACGTATGTTTGTGTGTACAACTATATGTTCATCAGAAGGGCACAGTATGCATGGATAGGTGCATGTTTGTGTGTGTTCAATTGTATGTTCATCAGAAGTACACGGTATGCATGGGGAGGTGTATGTTTGTGTGTGTTCCACTGTATGTTCATCAGCAGTACACAGTATGCATGGGGAGGTGTATATTTGTGTGTGATCAACTGTATGTTCATCAGAAGTACACAGTGTTCATGGGGAGGTGTATGTTTGAATGTTTTCAACTGTATGTTCATCAGAAGTGCACCGTATGCATGGGGAGGTGTATGTTTGTGTGTGATTAACTGTATGTTCGTCAGAAGTACACCGTATGCATGGGGAGGTATATGTTTGTGTGTGATCCACTGTATGTTCATCAGAAGTACACCGTATGCATGGGGAGGTGTGCGTTTGTGCGTGTTCAACTGTATGTTAATCAGAAGTACACAGTATGCATTCGGAGATGTGTGTTTGTGTGTGTTCAACTGTAAGTTCATTAGAAGTAGATAGTATGTATGGGGAGATGTACCTTTGTGTGTGTTCAACTGTACCAACTTGAAACTAGAAGGTTATAAGCAATCATTCATGTATTTGCATAGACCAGACCATACCAGACCAGACTAGGTAATAACCTGAAACTAGAACGTTACAAGCCATCATTCGGGCATTTGCAAGGACCAGACCGGTCCAGGTACCAACCTGAAACTAGCAATTTACAAACATTCAGGTATTTGCATAGACCTAACCATTTGCATAGACCAAACCAGACCAGGTATAAACGTGAAACTAGAAATTTACAAACAATCATTCAGGAATTTGAATAGAGCTGACCAGACCAGAGCAGGTACAAACCTGAAACTAGAAAATTACAAGCAATCACTCAAGTATTTCCATAGACCAGACCAGACCAGACCATACCAGATAGCAAGCTGAAACTAGCAATTTACAAACATTCAGGTATTTGCATAGACCAGACCAGATCAGGTACCAACCATAAACTAGAAGGTTACATGCAATTAGTCAGGTACCTGCATAGACCAGACAAGACCGCACCAGGTACCAACCTGAAACAAGAAAGTTACAAGGAATCATTCAAGTATTTCCATAGACCAGACCACACCAGACCAGACCAGGTACCAACCTGAAACTAGAAAGTCACAAGCAATCATTCAGGTATTTGCATAGACCAGACCAGACCAGGTACCAACCTGAAACTAGAAAGTTAGAGGCAATCATTCAGTTATTTGCATAGACCAGACCAGACCAAACCAGGTACCAACCTGAAACTAGAAAGTTAGAGGCAATCATTCAGGTATTTGCATAGACCAGGCCAGACCAGACCAGGTACCAACCTGAAACTAGAAGGTTAGGGGCAATCATTCAGTTATTTGCATAGACCAGACCAGACCAGACCAGGTACCAACCTGAAACTAGAAAGTTAGAGGCAATCATTCAGGTATTTGCATAGACCAGGCCAGACCAGACCAGGTACCAACCTGAAACTAGAAAGTTAGAGGCAATCATTCAGGTATTTGCATAGACCAGGCCAGACCAGACCAGGTACCAACCTGAAACTAGAAAGTTAGGGGCAATCATTCAGTTATTTGCATAGACCAGGCCAGACCAGACCAGGTACCAACCTGAAACTAGAAAGTCACAAGCAATCATTCAGGTATTTGCATAGACCAGGCCAGACCAGACCAGGTACCAACCTGAAACTAGAAAGTTAGAAGCAATCATTCAGTTATTTGCATAGACCGGGCCAGACCAGACCAGGTACCAACCTGAAACTAGAAAGTTAGAGGCAATCATTCAGGTGTTTGCATAGACCAGGCCAGACCAGACCAGGTACCAACCTGAAACTAGAAAGTCACAAGCAATCAATCAGTTATTTGCATAGACCAGACTAGACCAGACCAGGTACCAACCTGGAGCTAGAAAGTTAGAAGCAATCATTCAGGTATTTGTATAGACCGGACCAGGCCAGACCAGGTACCAACCCGAAACTAGAAAGTTACAGGCAATCATTCAGGTACCTGCATAGACTAGATCACATCAGGTACCAACCTGAGACTAGAAAGTGACAAGCTATCATTCAGGTACCTGCATAGACTAGATCACATCAGGTACCAACCTGAAACTAGAAAGTTAGAGGCAATCATTCAGGTATTTGAATAGACCAGACCAGACCAGACCAGGTACCAACCTGAAACTAGAAAGTTAGAGGCAATCATTCAGGTATTTGCATAGACCAGGCCAGACCAGACCAGGTAGCAACCTGAAACTAGAAAGTTAGAGGCAATCATTCAGGTATTTGCATAGACCAGGCCAGACCAGACCAGGTACCAACCTGAAACTAGAAAGTCACAAGCAATCATTCAGGTATTTGCATAGACCAGGCCAGACCAGACCAGGTACCAACCTGAAACTAGAAAGTTAGAGGCAATCATTCAGTTCTTTGCATAGACCAGGCCAGACCAGACCAGGTACCAACCTGAAACTAGAGAGTTAGAGGCAATCATTCAGGTATTTGCATAGACCAGGCCAGACCAGACTAGGTACCAACCTGAAACTAGAAAGTTAGGGGCAATCATTCAGGTACCTGCATAGACCAGACGAGACCAGACCAGACCAGGTACCAACCTGAAACTAGGAAGTTACAAGCCATCATTCAGGTACCTGCATACATCAGACCAGACCAGACCAGGTAGGGGAACAGCGGATAGTATGGGCCCCCTAAGGAAAACCGTTTATAATATGTTTGATTTTGCACAAAATAGGTCACAGATACATTAAAGCATTTCTTTGAACACTTCCTTTATGTATATTATTTAAAAAAGTTAGGGTAGTCAAGAGATACACACAAACATTGAAGTTTTAAAAAAAGGCTTATATTTGGTGGCCAGAGAAAAGGTCGGGTAGTATGGGCCATAGAAAAAAAAGACAGGATTTTAAATTAAATAAAATACTTTTGGGGTAAAATAACATACAGAATGTTTATTTATCTATATATGAAGCGATTCAAAATAAAAAAATAAAAATTTAATTGACAAAAGTCATTTGTATTCACACAAATACAAATTATGTTTTTTTGTGAACAAAAATTATCTCGAAAACCAGGTCATAAAAGAATAAGGGTTTAACTAAGCTTTATCGAACAGTTATTGTTTTTACAGTAATCACAATAATAATGCAAAGGGTCTTCAATTACTGCACAAAGTTCATGAGCCCACCCCTCACATGGTTTGCACTGAATCCAGTTTTCTTCAAAACTCTCCCCACTCATAATGCAGTCTTCAAGTTCCTGATTTTTCTTTTCAACTTTGAATCCAAATCTCTCATGCTTTAGTAATATTTATACAAACTCTTCTTCAAATGTGAGGTTTCACATTGGTTTGCTGGTTTCTTAAGACATTTTTCTTAGAAGTGTAGTTTTAGGGACCTTAAAACTATCAGCTGCAGGTCTTGTAGTCATTTGACCCGCTAAGACGCATGAAACTGCCTGTTTCATAGCATCCTCTTTCCACTCTCCACGACCCTCACCTTCAGGCTTCTTCCTGAACTTTAGCATCGCGCTCTAAAAAAAATTTACAATCTACTTAGGTGGCCCATACTACCCGACTTTTGTTTGGCCCATACTACCCGATCAACATTGTGCACTTAAACATGCTGAAAAACGAAAACGGCTTGAGCAACCGGAATTACATTACCACTGTATGATGTATATTAGTTCAGCTGAACGTTAGTACTAGTTTGGTAATTTGACTCCTTACCTTTAACAGCAAACAATGATCACAAAAGTTACGCGCAGCAGCAACCTAACCACACGAAAACAAACAATATGTTGTGGCAGCCAAAACAAAGCACTTACATCAACCAACTTCTATAACAAAATGGAGCAATGAAGGAGGTGTAACCTTGACAATGTTTGCCTCTGCTACCTAGTGGTGAATCCGAGAAACACTAAGTGGTCCATACTACCCGCTGGCCCATACTATCCGCCTTTCCCCTACCAACCTGAAACTAGAAAGTTACAAGCCATCATTCAGGTACCTGCATACATCAGACCATAACAGGGACCAACCTGAAACTAGAAATTTACAAGCAATCATTCAGGTATTTGCATAGACTAGACCAGACTAGACCAGATACCAACCTGAAACTAGAAATTTACAAGCAATCTCCCAGGTATTTGCATAGACTAGACCAGACCAGACCAGGTACCAACCTGAAACTAGAAATTTGCAAGCAATCATTCAGGTATTTGCATAGACCACACCAGACCAGGTACCAACCTGAAACTAGAAATTTACAAACCGTCATTCAGGTAAGCATTAGGTCTGTGGTTCCAATCCCAGTTGTAGTATTCAATCATTCAGGTATTTGCATATACCAGACTAGTCCAGACCAGGTACCAACCTGAAACTAGAAAGTTACAAGCAATCATTCAGGTATTTGCATATACCAGACCAGGCCGGACTAGGTACCTACCTGAAACTAGAAAGTTACAAGCAATCATTCAGGTATTTGCATATACCAGACCAGGCCGGACTAGGTACCTACCTGAAACTAGAAAGTTACAAGCAATCACTCAGGTATTTGCATAGACAAGACGAGACCAGGCCAGACCAGGTACCAACCTGAAATTAGAAAGTTACAAGCAATCACTCAGGTACCTGCATAGATCAGACCAGACCAGGTACCAAACTGAAACTAGAAATTTACAATCATTGAGGTATTTGCATAGACCAGACCAGACCAGACCAGGTACCAACCTGAAACTATAATGTTACAACCAATCATTCAGGTATTTGCATAGACCAAACTAGACCAGACCAGGTACCAACCTGAAAGTAGAAAGTTACAAGCAATCATTCAGGTATTTGCATAGACCAGACCAGACCAGACCAGACCAGACCAGACCAGACCAGACCAGACCAGACCAGACCAGGTACCAACCTGAAACTAGAAATTTAGATGCCATCATTCAGGTACCTGCATCGACCAGACCAGACCAGGTACCAACCTGAAAGTAGAAATTTACAAGTAATCTCTCAGGTATTTGCATAGACTAGACCAGACCAGACCAGACACCAACCTGAAACTAGAAATTTGCAAGCAATCATTCAGGTATTTGCATAGACCACACCAGACCAGGTACCAACCTGAAACTATAATGTTACAACCAATCATTCAGGTATTTGCAAAGACCAAACTAGACCAGACCAGGTACCAACCTGAAAGTAGAAAGTTACAAGCAATCATTCAGGTATTTGCATAGACCAGACCAGACCAGACCAGACCAGACCAGACCAGACCAGACCAGACCAGGTACCAACCTGAAACTAGAAAGTTACAAGCAATCATTCAGGTATTTGCATAGACCAGACCAGACCAGATCAGGTACCAACCATAAACTAGAAGGTTACTTGCAATAAGTCAGGTACCTGCATAGACCAGACAAGACCACACCAGGTACCAACCTGAAACTAGAAAGTTACAAGCAATCATTCAAGTATTTCCATAGACCAGACCAGACCAGTCCAGACCAGGTACCAACCTGAAACTAGAAAGTTACAAGCAATCATTCAAGTATTTCCATAGACCAGACCAGATCAGTCCAGACCAGGTACCAACCTGAAACTAGAAAGTTACAAGCAATCATTCAAGTATTTCCATAGACCAGACCAGATCAGTCCAGACCAGGTACCAACCTGAAACTAGAAAGTTACAAGCAATCATTCAAGTATTTCCATAGACCAGACCAGGTCAGGCCGGACTAGGTACCAACCTGAAACTAGAAAGTTACAAGCAATCATTCAGGTATTTGCATAGACCAGTCAAGACCAGACCAGGTACCAACCTGAAACTAGAAAGTTACAAGCAATCATTCAGGTATTTGCATAGACCAATCAAGACCAGACCAGGTACCAACCTGAAACTAGAAAGTTACAAGCAATCATTCAGGTATTTGCATAGACCAGTCAAGATCAGACCAGGTACCAACCTGAAACTAGAAAGTTACAAGCAATCATTCAGGTATTTGCATAGACCAATCAAGACCAGACCAGGTACCAACCTGAAACTAGAAAGTTACAAGCAATCATTCAGGTATTTGCATAGACCAGTCAAGACCAGACCAGGTACCAACCTGAAACTAGAAAGTTACAAGCAATCATTCAGGTACCTGCATAGACCAGTCAAGACCAGACCAGGTACCAACCTGAAACTAGAAAGTTACAAGCCGTCATTCAGGTACCTGCATAGACCAGACCAGACCAGACCAGGTACCAACCTGAAACTAGAAAGTTACAAGCAATCATTCAGGTATTTGCATAGACCAGACCAGACCAGGTGCCAACCTCAAACTAGAAAGTTACAAGCAATCATTCAGGTACCTGCATAGACCAGAGGAGGCTAGACCAGGTACCAACCTGAAACTAGAAAGTTACAAGGCAGCATTCAGGTACCTGCATAGAACAGAGGAGGCTAGACCAAGTGCCAACCTCAAACTAGAAAGTTACATGCAATCGTTCAGGTATTTGCATAGACCAGACCAGACCAGGTACCAACCTGAAACTAGAAAGTTACAAGCAATCATTCAGGTACCTGCATAGACCAGAGGAGGCTAGACCAGGTACCAACCTGAAACTAGAAAGTTACAAGGCAGCATTCAGGTACCTGCATAGACCAGACCAGACCAGGTACAAACCTGAGACTAGAAAGTTACATGCAATCGTTCAGGTATTTGCATAGACCAGACCAGACCAGTTACAAACCTGATACTAGAAAGTTACAAGCAATCTTTCAGGTACCTACATAGACCAGACCAGACCAGGTACCAACCTGACATTAGGAACTTACAAGCAATCATTCAGGTAGCTCCATAGACCAGACCAGACCAGACCAGACCAGGTACCAACCTGACATTAGGAACTTACAAGCAATCTTTCAGGCACCTCCATAGACCAGACCAGACCAGGTACCAACCTGATACTAGAAAGTTACAAGCAATCTTTCAGGCACCTGCATAGACCAGACCAGACCAGGTACCAACCTGACATTAGGAACTTACAAGCAATCTTTCAGGCACCTCCATAGACCAGACCAGACCAGACCAGACCAGGTACCAACCTGAAACTAGAAAGTTACAAGCAATCATTCAGGTATTTGCATAGACCAGTCCAGACCAGACCAGGTACCAACCTGAAACTAGAAAGTTTCAAGCAATCATTCTGGTATTTGCATAGACCAGGCCAGTGCAGGTACCAACCTGAAACAACAAAGTAACAGGCAATCATTCAGGTATTTGCATAGACCGGACTAGACCAGACCAGGTACCAACCTGAAACTAGAAAGTTACAAGCAATCATTCAGGTATTTCTATGGACCAGACCGGGCCAGACCAGATACCAACCTGAAACTAGAAAATTACAAGCAATCATTCAGGTATTTGCATAGACCAGACCAGGCCAGACCAGGTTCGAACCTGAAACTAGAAAGTTATAAGCAATCAATCAGGCATTTGCATAGACCAGACCAGACCAGGTACCAACCTGAAGCCAGAAAGTTACTTGCAATCATTCAGGTATTTGCATAGACCAGACCAGACCAGACCAGGTACCAACCTGAAACTAGAAAGTTACAGGGTTTCACTAACCAAAATAGGTGTCACTGATGATTTTGGATAACTATTAGAAAGTAACATTGTTGATAAATTGAATGACAAGCAGAAAAGTTTGTACAAAGTAAATAGGATAATAAACTTGGACAGCTTAATTGGGTAAATTTATATAGAGCTAGAGAAATAAATAAAATGTTTTGATAATATCATCAGATGAGTACCTAAATCATCATCAGTCTCGATGATTCCATAGCTTTGCAAAAGGTCAAATATAACAAATCATAAGGGTGTAGTTACATAACTAAGGACCTCCATGGGGCAAATGGAATTTCTAAACAAGCTCAAGTTGTCCAATCTAAATGAAAGCTGATTAAGTTATAATTATAGGAAAATACAGGAACATACTGAATGAAATAATGGAATAAGCAAAAAATATAAACAATAAAGCAAAGAATTAAAAAGTGAGAAAAGAAGATAAAATGTAGCGGTGCATTTGTAGATGGCTGCACTGCACCGGACTGGGTGCACTCTCTGACAGACAGACTTACACCTAAAGGTTTGACAAATGTGGATGTACAGTTTGTTGTTTGAGATTCCATATAGGCAAAAACCATGGAGACATTTAGCATAAGAGGTCCAAGGCATCAGCTTTTGTGGCAATCAAACTTGTGAAATTTAAGTGAAACTTAAGTCACCATACCAATTTATAAACAGGAAGGTTCAAAATGACAACTACACATATTCTGCAATAAATATAACATTTCAAAATTCCACATTGGATCTCAGGAAGCAAAATCAACAGTAAATACAATTCATTTGGGAATGACTTAATAGTAAAATCTTTAAATTGAAAGAATGTGTAGTAGCAATATTTATTGACTTGTAAAAAACATTTTCTGCATTAACATTGATAAATTAATTGAAATTCTGGAAGGATATGGGATTAGGGGAGTTGCATCAGATTGGCTAAAGAGTTACCTAAAGAAAGGAGAACAGTACCTTTATAGAAATAAGGCTTAAGGACAAAGGGCATTTAAGAAGATTTAGGTCATCCATTAAACAAATGAAACATGGATTACCTCAAGGTTCCAAGCTGGGGCCTACATGAATCAAATAGAACAAGAAGAGGGATAGCAATCACTTATACACGTGATATAACAGAGGACAAACTTGAGCAAGGAGCACTGAAATTCTTATGAGTAGTAAATAGCTTTTTGCAGGGATTAGGTATGATATTGTTAGGGTGGGGGCCAAGAATGATTCATGAATACATTTAAAAATAGGGAAAAACAGGTAAGTGTTTGATAGAAATTTAAACTGCCAAACGCATGTAGAAAAAATTACCCCAAAACTAAACAGTGAAATTTATGTTTTGCGACAAATTATGCAGGTAATGGATGAGGACAGAATTATGCAAGTGTATTTTGCTTTCATTCAGTCACACCTAACATGGTATTACACTATGGTGCACTACTAGAAAACCTCAATTACAAAACTATTTAGGCTTCAGAAAATAGCTATAAGTATGCACATTAGAGAAAGTTGCAGAGCAGCTAAACGTATAGTCCCTTGCTGATATATACCTAAGTATCAAGTATGTAGTTAAAAATCATAAGTAGGAAGAAAAACATTTCTATATACACACATACAACACCAAAAGCAGAAGAAATTACTTTAGAAATAGACTACGAAGTTCACTAAACAAAAAAATATAGAAAATTGTGCAACCACTTGTGTTGCAGAATCAAACATTTGGAAAATAACCCAATACTACATCCCACCTAATAGATAATGTATTCTATTCAACTGAACAATTTAAAAGTGCAACTTATCAAAATATGTAAGAACAATTTCTGTACCATATTACACCATCATTCCTTGTGAATATTCAGCCACATTAATCATATATTGTAAATAGCACTTGTCTTGACAATACCATATAATACTTTTACAAATGGAAATGGGAAGGAATGCCCAGATCTCTCCACATGTATGTACTCCCTGATGTACCTCACACCAAGAGGTGCATACCTGAGTACAATCATGTTTCCATTGGCAACCACAAACAGTTTTCTATGAAAGCCTTGTGTCTTCCTGTAGTGGAATAAATGTATAAATATTTTATGGTGATTACTTCTGAAATAATAAATAGTTTGCTTATTGCTTTTCTATATATGACCCCTATAATTAATTTCACCAGAGGTATTTAATGATTCTTAACTACTGCACAGGAGTGTTTAAATTGAAAAGTCATGAAAATGTCCTCAAAATTTCAAACTAATAAGTTATAAATTGTGCTACAAGGAGCATTCTGGAAATTGGAAAATGCTGAGATATTGTATATAGTGCTTTACCTAAATGGTCAACTGTGGGTTTGACATTAACAAATCTAATGTGTATCATGATAGTGTAATAAAAATACATAAGACCAAAAATTAAACTTTTTGACACTTTTTAGGAAATTTCACTGAACAATCATCCCCCCAAAAAAGATTTATTGCTTCAGAAATGAAAACTAAATACTGTGGTATTGAAAACGTGATACCTCTATGGGCATGATGACAGAAATAGGTCTCACATACCTGCATGAACACAAATTCACATTTACTAGAACAGTCCAGTTGAAATGTGAATGAAATGCGTGCAACTTCTAAACGATGGCCTCCTTTGTTACGAAATCCTCCAACATTTAGGGATAGCAGCAAATATGCTCCATAAGTGTGGTGATGACCAGAGTGTATATAAGCTCCAGCACACTGCCAGCCCATGTCGCTGCTACTGCAACTCGACCCTGAACACAACATCATGTCCAGCCTATCAATAGTCACTCCCTCTACATATATAGGTACTTAACAATACCAATTCTTTAAAACATGTGCAAAACATTAAATAATGTGCTTACAACAAATGAAACATGTAACTTATTGTTTAATTAAGACCAAAACTGTATATTTACTAGAAAACCAATTTTACTCAGTCAATGAATACTAATGAGTATTGCCTAAAGCACTGAACTGTAACCTGCAGCAGAGTAGCTATGTAATGTATGTTGAGAAGTGGTAAAAGCTCAGGGCTTGTTACTGCTTCCAGTAATGCTCTTATTGCATGTTGTTATTCACATAACCTGTCACTTTCCAATAATGCTATGGCTATTTTTATTTCACATAGTGTCCTAATTTTCCTACTATCTTACAAACACTGTAATGTGCTTAAAAGTTCAGAGGTTAATGCTTTCTAAAATATTAGGTACAATTGCTGCAAACAAAACAGGGAATACAGAGATATACAACTGACAATTGTTCCTTCGAAAATTAATATTACTGTACTTTAAATTTACACATTAAAAGACATCCCTCTATGCATAAATCCCAAAGACCATTAACCTTGTTAAAGAATTTACTTGAGTCATGCACTGTTAATATTTATAGACATAAGGAGCATTTTATCCTCTTCATGCTACTGGCCTTGTCAAGCATGGAGATTAAAATGTTTGAGGCACAAGAAACAAAAATAATGATATTAGACATTCTGAGTGAACTCATAAGGAATACATACCTTTCTAGTTAAGTATGCAGTAATACAACGCCTATGTAATAACAGGACTTGATGTATCAAAGTAAATGAAGTTTATACATAACATTTTATAGGAAAGCATTAATAATTATAAAAGATAGTATTTATGGTCACAAAAATGGATTGTTGCATGAGAGATGCTAGTCAATAAAGTAATTAATGATGTTAATAATGATAATGATGATGATGATGATGATGATGATAGTTTATTCACCATTTGGTAATTACAATAATTACAATAGGCTTCGTCTGTAACTTAAGACAGATTAGAAACAGTAACTTCACATACTTAAATTTCAATGCAGAAGATGTGTTCCATCCTCAGGCTGGGTCTGACTGGAGACATCTGGTGTTGATGTGATTAAGCAATAGCAGTTCCTAACATGCTCCCTCCTCAGCCTGGGTCTTACTGGAGACATCTGGTGTTGATGAGATGAAGCAATAGCAGTTCCTAACATGTTCCATCCTCAGCCTGGGTCTGGGTCTGTCTGGAGACATCTGGTGTTGATGAGATGAAGCAATAGCAGTTCCTAACATGTTCCATCCTCAGCCTAGACCTGGGCCTCACTGGAAACATCTGGTGTTGATTTGATGAAGCAATGTCTCCAGTCAGACCAAGACTGAGGATGGAACATGTTAGGAACTGCTATTGCTTCATCACATCAACACCAGATGTCTCCAGTCAGACCCAGGCTGAGGAGGGAGCGTGTTAGGAACTGCTGTTGCTTCATCACATCAACACCAGATGTCTCCAGTAAGACCCAGACTGAGGAGGGAGCATGTTAGGAACTGCTATTGCTTCATCACATCAACACCAGATGTCTCCAGTAAGACCCAGGCTGAGGAGGGAGCATGTTAGGAACTGCTATTGCTTCATCACATCAACACCGGATGTCTCCAGTAAGACCCAGACCCAGGCTGAGGAGGGAGCATGTTAGGAACTGCTATTGCTTCATCACATCAACACCAGATGTCTCCAGTCAGACCCAGGCTGAGGAGGGAGCATGTTAGGAACTGCTATTGCTTCATCACATCAACACCAGATGTCTCCAGTCAGACCCAGGCTGAGGAGGGAGCATGTTAGGAACTGCTATTGCTTCATCACATCAACACCAGATGTCTCCAGTCAGACCCAGGCTGAGGAGGGAGCATGTTAGGAACTGCTATTGCTTCATCACATCAACACTGAATGTCTCCAGTAAGACCCAGGCTGAGGAGGGAGCATGTTAGGAACTGCTATTGCTTCATCACATCAACACCAGATGTCTCCAGTCAGACCCAGGCTGAGGAGGGAGCATGTTAGGAACTGCTATTGCTTCATCACATCAACACCAGATGTCTCCAGTAAGACCCAGACTGAGGAGGGAGCATGTTAGGAACTGCTATTGCTTCATCACATCAACACCAGATGTCTCCAGTCAGACCCAGGCTGAGGAGGGAGCATGTTAGGAACTGCTATTGCTTCATCACATCAACACTGAATGTCTCCAGTAAGACCCAGGCTGAGGAGGGAGCATGTTAGGAACTGCTATTGCTTCATCACATCAACACCAGATGTCTCCAGTCAGACCCAGGCTAAAATGGATGCAATAGCTTCTCACACATGTTCTGCATTTTAATTTAGTTACATGAAGTTTCTTTTACTAATCTTGCTCAACAATGTTTCAAGTTGTTTGATTTTACTGTTTCCAACTTGAGAGCACAAAGTTGATAAATGATCAATGAAACAGAACACATTATTTCACTGTGCAGCTAGTAGCATTGTAAGCGCTATATCAGCCATGTGACTGTGGCAGTACTTATACATACTGGTAGTGGTGGTGTTAAGCAAAATATCAGTCTACAAAGTTCTTCTTGTTTATTTATAAGTAGTTTAGATTTTGTGATCATAAAAGGTTTTAGTAATAGTTACAATTCTTCTTCTTCTTCTTCTTCTTCTTCTTCTTCTTGCTCCTCCTCCCCCTCCTCTTCTTGTGCTTGTTCTTCTTCTTGCTCCAATGGTGCTACAGCCCAATGCAGGCTTGGGCCTTCTTCATCTGAGACCTCCAATCATCTCTATGCAGAGCTATCTGTTGCCAATTTCTGCATTTTAGGAGCTGATAGTTGTTCTCTTTCACTGAATCCTAGGTTTACCTATCGATCGCTTTGCAAGTGTCACTCCTGTCATCACTTTCTTAGGTATGTATTCTTCATCCTTTTTTGTACTTACCCAGCCTACTGTAGTTTTTTTGTTAATTTGGCCACAGTGGACAGTTCTGGCTCTTTAAAAAGGTTGTATATTTCCTTGTTGTACCTCATTCTCCATTTCCATTCTCATTTATAGGTCCAAAAATTAATCTTAAGATCTTTCTTTGAAATGTGTTAATCATGCTTTTGATCATCTTTGTGATGGTCAGTTTCACATCCGTAAATAACTATGGGTCATATGCATTTTTTGTATAATCGTATTTTTGTTTTTCTATGTATAACTTTAGATTTCAGAATTGGTTAAAGGCCATAATATGCCTTGTTTGCTCTATGTATTCGGTTTCAGATTTCTTGTATTTCATCATTATTACTGTTTATAATTTTACCAAAATATGAATATTTCTTGACTACTTCAAAATTATTAGTGTCTGTTTCAAATTGCTGTTCTCTATTGATTTCTGTCCTTGATTGTGTTAACATTTTTGTTTTAGAACTGTTTACTTGGATACCAACTTCTTTTGCTGTTTGTCAAGTATTGAGTCTTGATGAGATCTTGGCATAATATTAACATCAGCATAGGCGACTATCTCTATGGACTTATATATCAATGTACCTCCTGTGTCTGTCTACATTTAATTTCCTAATTACACATTCTAGGACTGGGGCCAGCCCATCCCCTTGTTAACAAGTAAAGATTCTGCTATTTCTGTATTCATTCTAATTTGAGCTGTGGAGTCCTCCATGGTTAATTTTGTTAGACTTACTAATTTTTTTGGAATCCCAAAACGAACCATAATTTTGTATAGTTTCTTCCTGTCAACATTGTCGTATGCCTGTTGGAAATCAATGAATAATTGATGTATATCAATTTTATATTCCCAGAATTTTTCTACTATTATTTTAACTGTATATATTTGATCTATTGTAGATTTTCCTTTCCTCAAACCAGTTTGATATTTACTGACTATTTCTTCAATGTATGGTTGTAATTTATTTTGACGTATTGTTGTGAATATTTTGTAACTCATGCACAGAAGTGAAATTCCTCTATAGTTCTGACAGCATGATTTATCTCCTTTGTTCTTGTACACAGGACAAATAATACTCCTTATCCACTCTTTTGGCATATATTCAGTCTTCCATACACTAGTGATTATATTAATTGTTTTTTCAGGTGTGAATTTCCCACCTTAGTAAGTTCTACCGGTATACTGTCTATTCCTGGTGCTTTATCATTTCTTTGTTTTTGGATTGCTATTTCCATATTCAGCTCATCTGGTCTTGGTGCTTCCTCCCTGGTCCATACTTCTCAACTCCATCATCTCTTCCGTTCCTGCATTCTCTCCATCTGTGTTCAAAATTGTACCAAGGTATTCTGTGCATCTTTTTTTTTTTACATCTTCTGGCTTATTTAGCAATTCTCCATTGGAATCTCTACAACTAGTAGTATTTGCTTTAAAACCTTAGTTAAAACATTCAACAAATTTAAAAGTGTCTGATATGTTATCATTGTTAAAATTATTGTTAGCTTGCAAAAACTGGTTGTTTCAATCATTTTATTTGATATTCTTCTTTTTTCTTTGAAAATATCTTCTCTTTGGCAGGTGGGTCTATCTAAATGTTCTCTAGATGCATAATTCCTCTCTTGGATGGCCACTTTGCATTCTTTATTATACCAATGATTTCTATGATTCTGTATTTCCAGCCCTAATGTATCTTCAGCCAATTTTATTCTTCTGTTTTTTAAGAAGTTGCATTGTTCCTGTGCTTCCATTGTTTCTGGCGGCATATCTGATAGGTGTTTACTTATTTCTGCATTATATTTTTTCAAGTTTTCTACCTGTTTTAATTTCTTAATATTGATTTTGCTCTGCTTATTGTATTTCCAAGTTTGTTTTTGTATGTTTATTTTGGCTATAATTGAACCTTTATGAGATAATGATCTGTTACATGTGATATGATGTTCCATCTTGTACACTGCAAGCAAAATGTCTGTTTGTTAAAACATCATCTATTTGTTTGTCCAGGGAAATGCATGCATGTTTATGTATACGTTGCTTCTTGCAAAGTCAATAACCCTTTCTCCATTACTGTCTTGTGAACTATGTTTTCCTATTATTCCTATGTGTGTTTGCTGTTTACCAATTTTGGCTCTGAAATCTCTGACTATTATTTTAATATCATTTTGGGATATAAAATTGTAAATGTCTTCCATTGTCTGGTAGAATTTTTCTTTTTTATCTTCTGCTTTTTCTTCAGTTGGTCCAGTACATAGTCCACATAATGTGGAATTTCAGTTTTAGTCGAATTGCACAGATTCTTTCGTTCACTGGTTTAACCCTCTTGCCGCTGTGCCTCTTTAAAGAATTCCTGCCCCAAAACGCTGCCCATCGATCTAGTCAACTGTATTATAGGGCTTCAAGTCTACCAGCATCGACCTTGTCGGTGCAATGTTTGTGAGGCTGTAAACCTATTTTTGAAACAACCTATAGGGATGCATTTTATGTCATTGAAAAGGGGAAACTTTCTTCTTTCAAACGGTACATTGCAAGGTCATTAGGAGGGATCTTTTGTTATTTGGAGGACAATTTTCTAACCCTTGCCAATATAGCTTGACCACGTCCAGTTCTGTTTGGTTTTTACTGCGTAAAAGTGAACATGTCCAACTGCTTTCGCAATGCTTTTGTGCCAGGAAGGGATGATGATAAAATGATGGTATATTATGATGAGTGTCACGTGGATTCAAATATTCTAAGTGACAGTGAGGATTCTGTACCTGAGACAACTCCGGGGACAGCTGATGCAAAAAGGAGGCCTGTCAATTTAAATGCCCATTTCAATTTTATTCTTTGTTAATTGAAAGTGTCAGCTCTCAGTGGTTTCTAAAAAGAGGTGAAATAGTCAAAGATATAGTTAATAGTTCTCCTTCAGCATCATATGGTGTAAAATTATTGCCAAAGAAGCAGGAACATCTGTGTACTGTATGTTATACACTGGGGTAGTGAAAAAGTTTACGTACAGTGTGCATAAAATGTGAAAAAGAATTAGATCTTAAGTACATTAATTTACACAAGTGCTCAAAATGAATACCAAATTAATGATTTGCAGCTAAATGGAACCATTATAATTAATTTAATTTGAGTATTAAATGTAGTTTAGTGTTTTTTGTGGCTAGAAGTGCTTCACTGTGCAAAGTGAAATTAATTTTTTTAATTAGTGTAGTAGTAGTAGTAGTAGTAGTAGTAGTTTTATTGGTTCTTTGGATCATAATACATGACATAGAACATGTCCAAGATCTTTACAATTATTTACAGGTTTATCAGTACTTTGCAATATGTACATGTGATATAAATTACAAAATTGAGCTATTACCTCAAAATACTAAATAAAAACATGTATACCTTTATAAAAAACCTTAAAAAATTAATTGTCAAAGTACTTATAATATTCCTTTGTACTATAAAAACAATGAAGTGAGAGAAGTTTTTTGAGACAAATCCTAAATGTATGCAGTGCAGGTATTTGCTTCAGATAATTGGGTAATTTGTTATAAAGCTGCAGGCCAGTATGTACAAAACTTTTTTCAAAAGAACTTGTGCTATGTGTGATTACATGGAGGTGATCGTTTCTTCTGGTGTCATGAGAATGTATCTGTGAGTTTGTTGTGTACGTACTGAGATTAGATTTTATGTAGCATAATGTTTCATATATATAAACACAGGATAGGGGCAATATATTTAATTCCTTAAATAGTGGTCTACAACTGGTTCTTTTATTAACCCTCCGTCAGGCGCAATATATCTGAGAGATACTTCTCCCACTTTTTTAAACAATATTACGCAACTGTTTATGCGAAATTAATGCAAGTCATTGTAGCTTCCTAAAACACACTGTAGCACTTCCTGGTTCATTATTGGCCAGCTGCTTGTTGTTTCGTTCGATTATCAAGCAAAAGTATCTGTGAGATACACTGTGCCCGCTCACGTACCTCATTGTTTCTGTGGTCTTTTTTTCTGCTGGTCACGTTTTTACGTCCCATAATGTCTAAGAAGCAAGAAGTGTTCAGTCTCTGTAAACCTAACGACCTACAGCAAGCCCTGGCAATACTCTGGGATGAAAATGAAAAGTTCGTTGATTATGAAAGTGACACAGATTGCGAAGCTGCGACAAAAGTCCATGATGAAGATTCTTCAGGTCCTTCTGCTTAAAATAAGGGCAAAGTTTGCAAGACTTGCCTTGTAGAGTCAAAAAAGAAGCGACTTCCAAGATATTGCTGCAAGAAATGTGAAGTATACTATTGTTTAGAGCATGCCGGACAGGTTTGCAAGAAGTGTGCTGAGAATTTGCAGTGAAAACTCTCAAGTATATTACAAACACACGCATAAACAATTTAGTTCAAATAACTGATTAATTGTAATAATGTTTATAATTTCATAAAAACTGATGATGCTTATTGTTAACTTTATGTTCAAATGTAAGAATAATTACCCTTTCACATTTTGTACATTTGCAGTATTAGTTTATTTTCTCCAACTTACATAACTCATGTTTTTGAAATGTAGTATGATGTAATGTAACACTTTGAAAATAAAATTTGGTATATAAAAATAGCATAATTAAAACACAAGAAAATACAAATATTTCACATTTAGGAGGAATTTCAGACAGCACAGAGGCAGATATGTACATGGTATCTTTCAGATATATTGCGCCCGAACACGTAACAATAGGTATTGTGCCTGATGGAGGGTTAACATGTAGCATTATTCTAATTGCCCTTTTTTGCATTTTAAAAATAGATTTTGCTCCTGTTGAATTACCCCAAAATAATATTCCAAAGGAAAGAACAGATTGAAAATATGCATGATATAAAGATAAAACTGATTTCAAGTCCATGATTTTTGAAATGACTGTGATAGCATAAGTTATTTTACTCAGCTTTTGCGTTAGCTTTCGAATGTGAGCCGACCACTTTAAATTTTCATCCACCCATACTCCTAGAAATTTTGTACTATCTGTGTATGAGATATATTTGTCCTGGAACTTTAAAGGGATGATTAGCAAGTGTATTTTGTTTATGATGAAAAGCTATTGCTATTGTTTTTTCTGTATTTATTAATAATCTATTAATACTGAACCAGTTTAGCAATTCAGATATTGTCTGTTCTATCTTACATTTTAAGGACCTCAAGTTTTAACCAGCAATATATAAATTTGTATCATCAGCAAATAATGTTGGATAACTATTTTTAAGGAATACTCTAAATCATTTGTATATATCAAAAACAAAACAGGTCCAAGAATTGAACCTTGGGGGACTCCATATTGTACCACTGCCATAGATGATAAAAATGTTGTAATTTCATTTCAATTTACATGTACATAAGTAATTTCTACCATCTGTTGTTGAGCAGTTAAATGTTCTTTAAACCACTTGTTCACTATTCGACGTATACGGATAACAGCTAGTTTTTCCAATAAAATGTGTTCTACTAAGTCAAATGCCTTCGACAAATCTAAAAATATACCAATATTTTCTTCTTTTTTATCCATAGGTTCATATACATGTTTAACAAAATCTGCTATTGCTGTATTTATTGACTTACCTTTAGGAAATCCATGTTGCTTGCTTGTTATTGTGCTTTGTTTATTGAGGAATGATGTAAGCCTTACATACATTACTTTTTCTATTAATTTTGAGAAAACTGATAGTAGTGAACAGGTCTATAGTTACCTACATCAAAATCTTCCCCCTTCTTAAAGAGAGGTTTAACCTTTGCTACCTTCAGTTTTTCTGGAAATTCACCTGTTGAAAGTGAGAGGTTTATTATGTGACAAAGGGGTTTTATTATATTTTGGTAGCAGTTCTTTATAACACTGTCAGGAATTTCATCAATACCACAAGATGATTTACATTTCAAACCCTTGATTATACTTACCAGTTGCATTGATTTGGATATCTATTTGGCTGTGGGAAACTTTTCTGCAGGTTATCATGCAAACTATTTTGAGCTATATTTGTGCAATAGTTATTAAGTAAATTGGCTACTTGTTTTGGATCACTTATGTTAGTTCTCTTGTGTCTAAGGTGTATATTCTCAGGCATATTCTTATCTTGTTTAATTTCTCATTTAATTAAGGTCCACATGGCTTTTGATTTATTTTGCGATTCACGTATGATGTTTGCATTGTGTAGTTTTTTTGCTTCAATCAACACTTTGCTATATATATGTTTATATTTTTTATATAGGTTTTGAATTGTTCTGAAACATTTTCAGGTTTTATGATTCTACTCAGAAATTTCATTCTGCGGCTTGAATTTAGAATAGGTACCAGGTGTTATCCATTTGTTTTTTGGTTGCCAAATTGGCACTCTTGATTTTGGCAAGGCTGTTTGGAAGCAATAGTTGAAAATACTAAAAAACTCATTATATGCACCATCTACTGACTGGTGTTGATATACTAGATCCCACGATTGATTTTGTAGTAAATAGTTTAAATAATCAACTATATTGAAATTTCCATACATACATGTACCTCCATGCTTGGTAGTTTTCCTACAGAATTCAGTTATTAAGTAAAAATTAGGTAGTGTGAAAAATTCAATTTCATTTTCATTTAACCAGTGCTCAGAAATACAGATTACATCTAAATCCCTATGGTCATGCAGCAATGTTTCTAAATTAGCTTTTTTATTCCTTAAACTTTGAAAATTTTGATGAAATATTTTAAGTGGTCTACCCTTATCCTTTGGAATACCTGCACTGCATTTTGTATTTATAAAAAATCTCCTACATCCTTGGCTTCTTCTGTCTCATGGATCGCCGTAGTTCTGTGCTGGCATCTTGTGTTTCTGGGAATGTTGAGATGTCCCTTATTTGGCCGTCTTGTTCCTCTTTCTCAGAAGATGCTCTTGTTTTCCTTCTACACTCCTGGGGTTCCGAAGGTTGTTCATGTATTTGCTGCTGTTGCATCTGCTGCTTTGGTGACCAATCTTCGACCTTATCCTGGTTTACAACTATTAGAGTGTTCTGTTGTTCATGTTTTCTAAATATTTCACTCAAAACCTTTGCAATTTGTTTATTTATCTTTTCCTTACCATTGGTATTCATATGAAGGCCATGCCTAGTGAAATCACTTCTCTCTAAACTTATTTCTACCACTCGCACATGGCTATGTGTTTTAAGCCGTTTTTTCAGTTTTCTGTTGTACACCTGTACCTCCTTGTCCACACATGAAGATTCATGTAGATCGTACCTTTTTGTTGTTTGTTATCTTGTGGTACCAGAAACTCGTATTATAATTAGCTTTATGTGCACATATGTAAACTGAGAATCATTAGGGACCCGAAAAAGTGTTAAAAGTAGTGCTGAAAAACTAGGACCACAATTATTTAAGAATTCATGTTCATGATGCAAACCATACTGAAGTCATTGATACTGGTGAGTTATATTTTGCATTTTTTTATGTAACAAAGCATAGTTCTGAAGGTATATTTATTATGTTGTTGTTTTCTAGTGCCTTGCATCTGGCAATGAACCCATTAGCATTCGTGTAGTTTCTTCTGATCTTAACGCTTCACAGGTCTTCAAGTGTTCTTCATTCATTTCTGCTGGATCGTTACACAGGACACGTATTGGTGAGGTTGAGATACCCATTCTGTAGAGATGACTTGCTAAGCAATCGTGATTTGTCAATAGTCGGAAGGCTGCAACAGCTGTTTTCCTTGGTCTCTGGGGATTATATCTGGGTTGGAAAGTAGTGTAATCCATTTTTTATCTTTGGCATTTGTTTCTATTTCTTGTAGGTATGAATGAGAAAATTTTTTAATGATCAAGCGTTTTATTGAGGAATATGAGAAATTGAATTTAGACTTTTGTTTTATTGTTGTGCCTTTCTTTGCAAGTGAGTCTGCAGCTTCATTCCCCATGACTCCACAGTGTGCTGGAATCCATTGGAGATGAACAGTCTTATTAACTTTTTGGAGTTGTGTTAACATTTTGTAGCATTCTCTAATTTTTGTTGACTTCTTTGTAGTATTTGAACATATTCCCTGAATTGCAGCTTTAGAATCTGAAAGAATTACTGCCTTGTTAAATTTATTTAAGGAAAGATTTAATAATTGTCGGAGAGCAATGTGTATAGCCTCTATTTCTCCATCATAATTTGTTGTGTCTCTGCCAACAGAATGATAAAAGGAAAAATGTGAACATGTAACTCCAGCTCCAGCAAGGTTTTCCTTGGAGGATCCATCAGTATATATGTGCAGCCATTCTTCTGTGGGATATCTAGTATTGATTGTTTCCAGAGCTAGAAGTTTTTGTATTTCTTTTGGTGTGTCTGATTTACTTATTTCCTCTACTAATTCCAAACTGAAGGTAGGTTGCAATAATTCCAATGGATTTTCTCTTATAAGTAGATTTTCTCTGGTGTTAGGAATGCTCAATTTGGATTTAATCTGTGTTACCTTTTCTAGGAAACTGCTATGAGTTTTAAGGATTGAAGGGGGGAGGTTCTCTTCTGTCCATTTAGAGTTTGGCAGTCGTAACATTTTCTCGTGTTGGAGCAATGCTTGTTCTTCTATTTTTGTTGTTATTGATGGGGTCCGTGTTAAGGCAAGCATGGCATCAATAGGTGTGGATTTAACTGCTCCAGTGATTAGGCGAAGAGCCTGATTTTGTATTTGTTCAAGTTTATTGATGTTAGCATTTGCTGCTGTTATTAAAGCTTCAGAACAGTACAAGAGGTTTGGTTTAACATACATTTTGTATGTTGTGTTAAGGACTCTCCTTGAGCAGCCCCATTTAGCACCAGCTAACCTTAGTAAGGGGTAGTGATGCGCCTCCTATAGCCTCTCCTACCCAATTCTCATCCTCATCCTGCCCGTGGTGCACCCTGCTTTTAACAGATGAGGCTCTGGGGACCAAATCACAGTGGTATAACTGTTTCATCTAAAATGGAGGAAATGTCATTTACATATGTGCTGGCCTATCACAGCACAACAGCGTCCCTCAGAGGCACATGAGGGGAAGGTCGGTGGATCTAAATACCACCTATTTAGTCCTCCCGGCTAGGTCCGATGGACCCGTTGACCAATGATAGGTGTGGTCCCCCTTGCAAAATGGGGGTTTAAGTTGGGTGATGTAAATGCCACATTGTAAAACTGGTGCCCGTTAAGAAAACAGTTACATGAAAGCCACATACATGAATATGAGGTATATTTATTATTATTTGACTTGTAATTGAATACATATTTAATGGTGCTTAATGTCATTTGTGTTATTTTAATACAAATGTATGATATTTCATCTCAAATTACAATAACAAACGTATTATTCCTCGTTGTTGTAATAAAATATGCACAAGATATTTATTTGCTACTTGATAAATGTTCTAATTAATATAATATTGAACAGAAATCAATTTGGTAAAATTTGTTTTTTAGATGTTCATTCTATCTTTAAAATTATATTTATTGTAACTTTTTTCCTGAAATCTAACATTTCAAGATGTAGTAGTCTGGCATTTTTCACCCCAGTAAGAATACTTGGACTTGGCATTTATACATCAGGCAGATAGCCTCGACCTGATTGACATGCAGTGGCAAGAGGGTTAAAATCCGTCACTGTTTGTCCCAATCTTTTGCTAACAATGAATGCAGTGCCAAATTCATGATTTCTTTCATTTTTCTGCTATGGTATACAGCGTGTCCCTTCATATTAAATATTGCTTGTCCCAACTACAGTATCTCATTTCCTGAACTGCTACAAGTTCTAATCACCAACTTGAGCACTGTTGAGTTCATTGATATTTACGTTTACACAACTGAGAAGTTTTATTCTGTTATATTGGCAACATTATGTTTATGTATGTTTGTTTTGTCTTCTCCTTCCTGCCTACTAACAGACATGAATTTTCTGAAAAATAAATTGTTGAACTTCCACTTTCACATTATGCCTGCTTCCAGTATATTATACAGACCATTTCCCCAACCAATAAGTTATGGGCCCAGGTAAGGCATAATTAAGGAACATTAGTGAAGTGCAAGGTTTAAAGAGATTTTCCAGTTCTGTGTTCGTTCGATGGGCAGTCAATCTAAAGTGACAAAATGGCGGACTTCAAAAGCAACATCGTGAAAGTGAATAATAGCAATTATTTGAACTGGAAATATAAAGTGCAGTTACCTTTGATGAATGAAAACTTATTTAAGAAGGTTATTGAAGGTAAAGGACCTGTTCTGGAAGGTAAGGCAAACCGAAAATTGATTGAAGAATGGGATAATGCTGACAGTCAAGCACAGGCATATATCAGACTTACGGTTGAAGATGATCAGCTCATTCATATCTGGGAAAGAAAGTCTACTAAAGAAATGTGGTTTGCAGTCAAGGATTATCATGAAAAGAGCATCTTGACAAATAAAGTGCATCTGATGAAGTTATTATGCTCCTTGTGGTAGTGTTCCAAGCCATGTAACTCGAATACAAGAACTGTTCCTTAAGCTAAGGGACGCTGGACAGGAGTCGTTGTCACACAGTTGGAGTGTTGCAATGTTATTAAGCAGTTTACCAAGAAGCTATGATCCTTTAATTACTGCGTTGGAAATGCCTTGGGAAACGGAACTGACTTTTTCTGTTCTCCAACAAAAGGTAATTGCTGAGTATGAATGTAAACAGCATGCAGAAGAAAATAACAACTGTAATGAATGAATACTGAAGCCAATATCAAGCAATCATTCAAAGAAATCCTCCAGGAAGTGTTACTTTTCTAAAAGCGAAGGGCATCTGAAACAGAGGTGCAAGAAATATTTGAAGTAGAAAGAAACACATCTAGATAAGCGAACAAACAAAGCTTCAACTGAAAGGACAAATGCAATTGAACATAAAGAGGTCTTATTTTCAGTGGGAATTGGTTCTAGTAGCTGGATTTTGGACTCTGGAGCTACTTGTCATGTAAGTAATAACCAAAACTTTTTCACATCATTAGAAAAGTTGCATGAAGATAAAATTGAAGTTACAAATAGAAAAATGGTTGATGTTAGAGGCATGGGGTGTGGAAACTTGTTGTTTAAAAGCAACTGTATGTTCCTGAAGTCATCACTAGCTTAATCTCTGTTCGACAACTAACTCTAGACAACTTCTCAGTTAATTTTCATGATGACCATTATGAAATTCTGAAGAACAGAAAACATATTGAATTATTGACCCTATTGGAAACTTGAATAAACTACGTCAATCACATAAAGTCAATGCAGTGATTGAGCATAATGAACACTGTATTCATAAATGGCATCGAAAACTTTGACACAGAGATCCAGAAGTGATAAAGGAATGTTTGCTGAGGAACTAATTGAAGATTTCAAATTGGTTCCTTGTGGCATTAAAATGTCATGTGATACATGCCTAAAAGGAAAGTTGACCAGGTTGCCTTTCCTGAAGGAATCTACAAGCAAGTCAACTGCACCATTGGACTTGATTCATACAGATGTCTGTGGCTCTATGCAGACTATGACACCAAGTGGCAAGCAGTATCTAGTCACATTTATTGATGACTACTCAAAATATACACACATGTATTTTTGGCAGACAAATCAGAAGTTTCAGCTGCTCTAAAGTGCTACATAGAACTGGTGAAGAACAAGTTTGAAAGAAAAGTGAAAATTATTTGCTCAGATCGCAGAGGCAAATACCTAAGTACAAACTTAAGGAGATACCTAGCTGAAGAAGGCATCAAAACTCAACTAACTGCAGCTTATTCTCCACAGCAAAACAGTGTAGCAGAAAGGAAGAACAAAGATAGCGCAAGATGGTGGCGGTGGTGTTGGAGCAGTGTGTTAGTGAGAGTGAAAATTATGAAAAACGTGAGTTTCAAGCTGATTCTAGTGCTATCTGCGTATGCAGTAATGAAGATAATAGGTCTCGCATTATACAAGCAATTGCAGAGAAAACACGCAGACATGAGAAACAGTGATTGTGTGACATGTGTGCGAGCAGTTCAGAACAAGTCTATTCTTGCTCGGAAAGTGTTGCGTCTCTACAGCTAATAATAAAGAGGCTTATGAATGACCTCACTGTGGCAAACAATGGAATCCATAAGTTAAAAAGTGAAATAAAAGTAGTTAAAGAAGAAAATGGGGTTCTAAATGCAAAATTAAATGAAAAAGTATGAGATGAAAGGGTTAACGAAAGTGAAAATGAGAGAAAATCTTGGGACACAGCGTAAAGGAAGCATCGTCAAATGCGTGGAAATAGTATTAACCTGCAACAGGAGCATCAACCTGGTGTTATTACTCTTCAGAATAAGTTTTTACCATTGGAAGAACATGCTGAGGAGCAACATAACCCCAAAACAAGTGTATATAGTTCGACAAGTGATAGTCAAGTGATAAATAATTCATTTTCACCGCATGTGGGAGAACAGCTATATGAGAAACAGAAGGCCATAGTAATAAGTGATTCTATGGTTCGTCACATGAGTAAATACCTAAATGGGGATGCAAAAGTCTACTGCTACCCGGGAATGAGAGTAGAACATCTCGAAAATATACTTATAAAAAATAAGGACGATCCAGACGTCTTAATACTGCATTCCGGAACAAACAACCTTAGTACATTGCAGAGTCCAGATGAAATAAGGGAAAATATGCTTCATGTAGTATCTATGGCTCAGAAACTGTATCCTCGCGTGAAGATATGTTTGAGTGGCGTACTAGGATGCAGGGATGAAGACTTCCACTTTATAGATGCAGTGAACTCTATTTTAGACTGGATATGCCAGCAAAATAAGTGCATATTTCTTGATGGAAATTCATGGATTTTGGATAAAGACTTGGGTAGAGACAGTGTTCATCTGAATAGGATGGGGACAGGGAAATTTGGGAGATTGCTGAATAGAGTTATTGAAAATCTGATCTCAAAAAGCTAGCTTTAGCAGAAATAAATGGTACTAATAGTCTTAAGCCTATAAATAGTAATTTGACTCCAACATTTAAGGTTTAGCATTTAAATGTTCAATACATCAGCAATAAAAGAGATGCTCTTGAACACTTTGTGAATGAGGTATGCCCAGAAATAGCTATCTTTACTGAGCATGGGTTAAGAGTAGATCAAGTGAGTATGTATGATATTATGAATTATAAGAATGTAGGCTCGTATTGTAGAATTGTACATAGGAGTGGTGGTGTAATGATATTAGCTAGGAAAGATATAGAAGCTAAAGATTTAAAGTTATTTGAAGTTACTGGTATTAAAGTTGCAACCCAGGAAGGAACTATATTGATATTTGGCCTGTATAGATCACCTGCATCATCTGTAAATGACTTCCTGAGCTGCTTAGATAGATTATTAACCTTCTGGCAGGCGCACCTAATTTTGTCACATGAGCAGGCGCATGTTGTAAAATTTACAACATGGGCATTTTTAAATGATAGCAAGCGCATAATAAACAAACTGGTTAATATTTTGAATAAAACAGTTCAATACAACTATTATCACATACTATAACGAAAACTTTGCTCTTTTAGTTCTCTGTGATACCATTTTATCCAGCTATTCTGAAACACATTCACTTTCATAACACCTTTCATAAAGAATTTGTTTCTTAGTGTGACTTTTAGAAGCAAAGTTTCCGCATCTATCACATTTAATGGAAGTTGAGGAATTTTTTTGACATCCACAAAGGATACATGTCCTACGTTTCTTTGATGGAAGTTCAAGGATCTTGTCTTCAGAAGATGAGTCTTCTCCACGGAGCTGCATAAGAAATACGGTGAGATCGGTTGGCAGCGATTTGAGTTGGGTTCTAGATGCAAGTTGTTCTTTCATAAGACTTTTGCTAGCTTCTTGAGGCAAATACGTCTTCGTGAAGTTGCCTCTGGCTTTGTAAAGGAAAACAATACCTGCGAATTTATACCAGCAATGTTCAAGAGGGTGAAGAATATAGCCAATGGCCATCTTCTAGTAATCCTTGAAACAGAGTGTCTGTGATTATTTCTGGTTTGTGAGTTGCTTCACCAAGTGCTGCTGTGTAATGTGTAGTGGACAGAAGTACAACAACACGGTTTTTATGAGGAACATATGAAACTAAGGTCTTGTCCTTCTGAAATCCAAACAATGCTTTTCCAATTTCTCTTGTTTTGTTTGGGAGAAATTCTGGAGGAATTTCATGCCTGTTCTTCCTCATTGTTCCAATACACGTAATTTTCTTTTGCAGTAAATATTCAGCAAGTGGATAGCTTGTGAACCAATTACCAGTAGTTAGATTCCTGTTGGAGTTTTCTATTGGCACCACAAGTGTCTTCACTATATCCTCAGGAGCATTAGATACGCGGTAATGCCCTTCTGGTTGCATGCTACAATAAACCTCCAGATTACTGTAATAAAATGTTTTTGCATCGCATAATGCAAACATTTTTATTCCATATTTAGCTGATTTGCTGGGAATGTACTGTATCCATCCACACCGACCGCTAAAGGGATGAAGCATTTCATCTGTTGTGGTGAATTCACCTAGGGTATAAGAATTTTGCCAATTAGCAACAAACGCTTCCAACACTGTACGAGTTGCAGCCAAATTATCAGTTTTTCTCCTATCATTCCTCATTTCCATGTCATCAAACCTCATACAACCTAGAAGAAAGAGAAACCTTTTGTAACTCATTGCAGCCCTAAGCAGTTGCATTCCTGTTCCATCTGCCATCCAAAGTTCCTTTACATTAGCATGATGACCCTTTCTTGTGCCAATCAAGAAAAGAATCCCCAACACTGCCATTATTTCGTGTCTTGATGTCACTTTATTATCCCTTTCACGCGAGAATTTATGAGTGCCTCGCTGTCTAGTTATATACATATTTGTATAGTTTGCAATTTCATCAATAATGTCAAGCTCAATTATTTTCAGAAAAGCATCATGATACCGAAATTTAGATTTCAAATCGAATGGGCTTGATAAAGACACGTTTTAATTTAATTGCCAGATGTGAGATTTGCGATAAGTGTTGAGTAATAACATATGTAGATAATAGAGTAGGAAGTGTTGTAAGCTGAGCAAGATATGAGTAAATAATGGTCGTTAAATTTGTAGGATAAACGCATTATTGGTTTGAAATTAACGAGTCATGACGTCATACCACATAGTTTAAATTCACGGTCAAAATTCAGGTCTGCCAATCTTAAAAGTCGCACGATATGTTTAATAAAATATAAAGAAAACATTGTTTAATCATAAAAAGGTAACTAGATATTCGGAATTCAAAAAAGAACATGTTATAATAGAAAGGGACATTTATAAATTGGGAAAAGGAATAAAATAGCATTTTGGATACGAGGCTTTCTTTTGGATGACGTCATGACATTTAAAATTGGAGAGAACGTTGTCCTAGCGTGGGTACGCCAGAAAGCGTCACTACTCGCCCAGACTGGTGGTGGACGTTGTGGTGTCCACACGTGAGTGCGATTCCTATTCTGCAAGCATCTCTATGTAGCGAAAGTCGGCATAACTCACGAAATGTGGCGTTGAGAAAAAAAATAAAGTATAAACCAACGTCACTCCATTTTTTTCGCATCAAATGGCGACCCAACGTGTGGCGTTGAGAGAATAGACCAACCCCAAGACGACATGGCCAGCATCGAACCAGCAAACAAGAAGGTGCCCAGCGTGTCAACATCGTGTGAAACGTGTAGTGAATAAGTTTAAGTGCAGTTAAAAAAAAAAAAATCATAATAGTGAAAATTGTGAAATATTGGTGAGTAGAAAAACACATGCAAATAGCTTAGAAATGGAAGACAGTGATAGCGATTTTCTAGGTTTTGAGAGTCCGGAAATTGAGAAAAGTGTAGTTAGGATGGAAGAATATAATCAAAATATAATCGGTAGCAGAATATGCCAAGAAGTAGAAGATCAGAACGTTAGAGAAACACCTAGAGGTAGCTCAGAAATGTTTAGTAGTAATTCAGAAAGGCCAGCGATTATGTCAGGAATAGAGAATATGTTTCAAAAGATAATGGAAAAGATAGATGAAACTAGTAAAGAATTAAGAACAGAGTTAGGACAGAAATTAGAGAAGGGACAACAGGAATTGGGAATGCAATTGGAAAATCAGAAGAGAGCTTTAGAAACCTTTAGGGAAGAAGTTAGGGAGGAAATTAATAAAGTTAGTAGTGAAGTAAAAGAAAATAGAGAACAGGTTAAGGGAGAATTAGAGACAATAAGGCAAGAAGTAAAGAATTCTGAAAAGAAATTAGGTCAACAAGTTAGTGAAAAATTAGATAAAGAAAGGGAAAGAGTAACATATAAATTAGACAAACAAAGGGAAGAGGTAGTACAAAGGTTAGATAAAGACAGGGAAGAAATTAGAGAAGAGCTACAGGGGTGTAAAGTTAGAATGGAAAGATCTGATGTAGAAAGTGAAAGGCAGGCTAGAAATTTGGAGGATGTTACAGACCAAATAAAAGGGGTAGTAACAGAAATTACTCAGGTAAAAGAGGCCTTAGAAAATTTGAAATTAAATGAAAATGCATGTAATCACAACAATCTTAATAATGAAGCTGCAAGAAACGAGGCAATACCAGGTGTATCAGCTGACATTTTGATGCAAAATAGAGGTAACAGTAATTCCCATTCTGATCTCAGAAATAGTTCAGGGACAGGTGACAATTCAAATTTACATTGGCCTAACCATGTCTTAAATGAAATGACACCTCCAGTTTTTGAAAATGAAGATTCAGATGATCCAAAAGCCTTTATAGAAGGGTTACAAGAGTACTTCACGGTGAAACATATACCGGAGGAGTACAAGATGGTGATAGTAAGAAAATGCCTAAAGGGTAATGCTGCCAATTGGCTAGGCCTTTCTATGGGTAACAATAATGATTATGGGACCCTTAGGAACATCTTTTTAACCAGATATTGGGGGGCTAGTAGGCAGGCTAATATTAGAGTCGAATTAAGCAATGGAAAGTTTAATCCTAGATCGGAGGAATCGATGGTTAACTATTTTATGAGAATAGCGAGAAAATCGAAGATGTTGGATCCTCCCATAGATGAAAAAGATCTAATAAATATAGTTACTCCACATTTTCCGGAAACGCTTCAACACTACCTAATCATAGCCCGACCCGGTAGCATTGCAGCTATGATCGAATTATTATCAGCCTTAGAAGTCAATAAGCCAAAACACGCATTTGGAAATAAATATCAAGAAAAAGAAACTGTAAATTCTTTCGGGCAAGGGGCACAGTATTATCAGAATACAAGTGAGATTAGGGAAAGATATAAAGGACCAGTACCAAGGATGGAATCATTCCGGTGGGAAAATCAAGGTAGATGTAACCAGGAAGGGCATCACCAAAATAGAAATGGTAATCTAAGGGGAAGAAATATAAGGGTGAATTATATGAATACAAATAGATTTGATCGAGGTAGATGGGGACGTTATTTTGGACATAGTAGAAATTCAAATGATGGGTATTGGACAAACAGAGATAATGAGTTTAGACCGAGGTCACCAAGACAGGGAGAAAGGTATTCTAATGGACGAAATTCCCCCGAAAATGCTGAAATGGTTGAGGCCATTAACACGGTCAAAAACATGGTAGGAAGTAACCCCGATTTAATGCAGGAAAACAGAAGTAACAATTCGGGAAATTGTACAGGAGCCATACCTAAAAATCAGGGAAACGCCAGACCCGGTCAAACGCGCCTTCAGTGAGAACTGGGTATCCTAGTAATGATTGTGATAAGTACTCGGAAATAAATAGTCCTGGAAGGCAAATGATGATACAAAAGAAAAGAGAATGGAAAAATAGAATCGACGAAAACGAAAAAGTAGGAGATCCACCTAAAATCAAAATTGGAGTAAATGGAAAACAATACAATGCAAGTATAGATACGGGATCAAATAGTACAGTATGCTCACAAAATTTTTATGATAATTTACAAAGTAGTGGTTTTAAAGTAATGTCTTTACCAGTTAATGGGATATATTGCTCGCTAGCTGTGGAAAAACGAAAAGAGAGTAAAATTTCAAGCAATGATAAATATTGAAATAAATGGGAGAATACTAGGAATTTTATTTCTGATTGTAGGAAGACTTGTGACAGATATTATAATAGATTGTGATTGTCTTTATGCCTGGGAAGCTGTGGTGAATTTTAAAAACATGATTCTAGAAATGAAAGTTGAAGATGAGACCATTATAGTGCCATTTGTGGAAGATAGTAGTTCAGAAACTATTGTACGAGAAAAAGAGGAAGAAGAAATCCAAGGGGATACATTCTTTGTAGAATATGTTAAAGTAGGAGCTATGGAATTAGCTGAAGTAAATGTTGAAGAGTACAGTGTCGATAATAAAGAAAATGTAGAATGGGATAAAAATGATTTCATAGACAATTTGAGGTTTTCTGACGCAACTAGGTACTATGATAGGGAGAGTAGTGAAGACTTAGAAGAATTGTTGAGGGAAAAGGTAACTCAGGCTGATCAACTAAATGAACAACAGAGGGATAAACTGTTTAAAATATTAATCCGAAATAAAGAAGTATTCTCTGAGAAACCTGGTAAATGTAATATTTATACTCATTCGTTTGAGATGATACCCATCAAACATTTTACACATAAAGCGAGAGCTATCCCTAGTACAATAAGAGAAGAGGTAGATGCAGTTATCAAGTCAATGTTAGAAGATGAGGTTATTGAGATTTCGAATTCAGAATTTGTGAATCCCCTATATATTGTAAATAAGGCCAATCAAATCCCTGCCACTTTCCTTCAGTTCTGAAAAGTCTGAAGTATTCTCTGAGAAACCTGGTAAATGTAATATTTATACTCATTCGTTTGAGATGATACCCATCAAACATTTTACACATAAAGCGAGAGCTATCCCTAGTACAATAAGAGAAGAGGTAGATGCAGTTATCAAGTCAATGTTAGAAGATGAGGTTATTGAGATTTCGAATTCAGAATTTGTGAATCCCCTATATATTGTAAATAAGGCCAATCAAATCCCTGCCACTTTCCTTCAGTTCTGAAAAGTCTGAAGTATTCTCTGAGAAACCTGGTAAATGTAATATTTATACTCATTCGTTTGAGATGATACCCATCAAACATTTTACACATAAAGCGAGAGCTATCCCTAGTACAATAAGAGAAGAGGTAGATGCAGTTATCAAGTCAATGTTAGAAGATGAGGTTATTGAGATTTCGAATTCAGAATTTGTGAATCCCCTATATATTGTAAATAAGGCCAATCAAATCCCTGCCACTTTCCTTCAGTTCTGAAAAGTCTGAATATACTTCATTATTGCTCTCTAAGAGTAACTTGCAAATTTCCTCTTCTGATAAACCTTTGGAACTGGAATAAAATAACAAAAGAAATGTGCCAGTTGATGTCGAATAGTTTCTCCTATGCCGACTGCTGCTTTCTGATGTCTTTTGCTCCGGCTACTCTAGCATGTGATCTTAACATCAGGGTATGCGTGAGTGTTTGCGAATAAAACCAGAACTTCGTTGAAACACTTTTATTCTCACCAAAATATAAAAGCATGAGATTTGCAGATCATTATTAAATTAGTTGAGTCGTTACCGTGTCTTTACTAAGACAGAAGATTGTTAATATTAACTATAATGTGTTCTCACACTAGAGGATCCAGAATACAAGTTCTGTAGCTGAGATGCTCGCTCGGCGGTCTGGGCGGCACGTGTACTGCCCCGTCGGATTCTGGAGGGCCACCGTAATGTCCCGTCAGGTTCTGGAGGGCAACTTTAAACGACCCTTTCTCTCCGGGTTCTCGCAGGCAAGTGCCTGTGCTTTATGACGCTCTCTATACCTTTCACTTCCTAATTAGCAACAGGGTTTCGAAGAAACGACCATCCCTTGTTTTCCGGTTCACACCTGCGCTGAGCGATTTCCAGGAAAACTGGTCTTACCAGGTCTCGCTCGACTACCTGAAGCTTGCTCCTAATGACTTGTCTGTATCTTTTCGTGCCTTTTGACAATTTTAGTCACAACTAATATTCCCAGATCTCGTACTTTTATACACGTAACAATTTTAACATTTTCTGATTATCTAATTCCGCCATATGATGCAGTATTATATCCATAATTATGGCGTTCACAATTTTGGCTTCACAATATAACAAAATCAACATTTAATATGCAGCTATTGAAAATAAAATAACTGTGAATCAGTACATTTCACTTTTTATTATACTCACCTCTGCATATTGACTGCTAGAAACAAAGCTTGCAACTGCTACAAGAGCAGGCACACATTGTACTTATTACAACATTCACCTCATTGTTTACAATACAGAAAACAATCTGACAAAGCTGAACAAGGAAACTGAAACCATAGTAACATTGTCGAGTAAACAACAGTAGAGGAATACATTGTAGCGGCGGCACTTTAGCTCAAGGTTAAGACATTGATAAAGCATAAAAACAGCTGCTGTTGTACTTTTTACAACAGCACGTCCGCCGTTGGGTTAAATGATTATGTAACAGAAAATGTAAATATAATTCTTGCTGGGGATCTAAATATAACTTTAGCAGATAATAGCATGAATAGTAAACTGAAAAATGTTTTTGATAGCTATAATATCGTGGATACTATCCATGAACCTACACGAGTTACAGTAAACACTGCTACTACTATTGATCACATAGCTACAAATATGGTGGAGGAAGTCATAGCTGCGGGTACGATAGATTCGTGTATCTCGGACCACACAGCTCAGTATCTTGAAGTAAGTAATACTTATGGGAAATCAAAACAAAACATTGCTAAAACGTTTAGGCAATTGAAAGAAAGTAATTTGGAAAATGTAGTAAGTCTGTTAGAACAGGAAAGCTGGGATGAGGTTTATAATTCTGTCAACATAGATGATAAATGGGATGTATTTTATAAAGTATTTAAAATACATTATGATATGGCTGTCCTGTTTTAACCAAGAAAGTGGGGAATGGAATTATTAAAATTGATGTCCCTAGTTATATTACTTGCTAAGGGAAAAAGCTAAGGATTGTTATGTATTATACAAATCTACCTGTTTTGAAGTATTTAAAAAGAAGTATAGTAAGTATAGGAAGGAGTATTTAAATCAGTTAAAACTCATTAGACGGAAATATTATAGACATACTCTAAAAATACATCTAAAACATTGTGGGAAATTGTAAACCAAAGCAAGAGTAAAATTACTGAGGTAGAAAATTTCCAACTAGAAATAAATGGGAACTTTGAGAAATACCCTGAAGAAATTTGTGAGTATATAAACAATTTTTATTTAAACTTAACACAACAAAGTTCAAGGAAAACAGCAACATTATTAGAAATGTTGCAAAATCAACCATATGTGTAAAACCTACAAATGTACATGAAATAATCAAAATAATTGGGCTTCTGCATAGTAAAAGTACTTCAGGCTGGGACGGTATTAGTCCAATGTTACTAAAATACTGCAAGAATGAAATAGCAAAACCATTGGAACATCTTAGGTATCAATTTTTCTATACAGAAGGGAATATTTCCAGATTGTTTAAAGGCAAGTATTGTAAGGCCTATCTATAAGAAAGGGGAGAAATTAGATATGAATAATTACAGGTCAATAACTCTAACCTCAGAGATTGGGAAAATATATGAGCGGGTTCTCTTAGTCAGGATGCTAGAATTTTTAAATAAGGAAAATGTATTTTGCCAATTTCAGCATGGATTTAGAAAGGGGTTTTCAACTACAACTGCTGTTATTGACTATGTCCATCAGGTCATAAGTTTATTAGAACAGAATAAAAAGGTAGGCACATTATTTTTTGACCTCTCGAAGGCTTTTGACAGCGTAAAGCATTAGCTGCTACTTGATAAATTGGAAGCTTATGGAATGAGAGGAAAAGCCTATTGTGACTTTGGTTGTGTTGAAAAGTAAAGTAGACAGATGTAGTCGAGATAAAGAAACACTTTTATTTCCGTAAACAGTAACTTTGTACACTCGTTGCAACAAGAAAGTCTTTTCCGATTCTCCAACAGCACGGCTCCGAACTCGTAACACAAAGAACTAACTCTTCTCCGTCGGCACAACTCTCCACATCGTCTGTCCGTCTCCGTCGGCACGACTACTCAACCTTCACATACGTCTGACTCCCTTGTCGCACTTTACCGCTATTTATATCTCCCAGGCACTATTCTGGAAAGTTCAGTTATTCGGTGGAATACAAAGTAGAAGACTCCAGAAGAATCTATCCTTTTCTCTCTTTCGGCAAGCGCCCCAACAATGCGGCCATTCTCTGTCTCTTTCCTTCGGCTCCTTTGCGGTAGTGCCGACAATAATGCGATGGGTGACACTGCGGTTGTCGGCAATTAGATGCGGCGGGCGCGGTGACACTGCTCCCTCCTCAGAGCTGGTCGTCCCGACCAGCACTATCACTGCGGCATCTCCCTTGCGCCCCGGCTGACTATCCCATCGAACCTCTTCTCCAGGAGGCACGATCCTAGGTATCGCTGTTGGATAGTGTCCCTTGGTCTGGGTAGGACGACGTATGCCATCCTGCTTCGAAATTCTGCAACAGTACCGCCGGTCTTGACGGTCCCTCGTCCAGTTGCCCTTCTTCCTGGTGTGTTGACGGGCCATCCTGCGCACTTGGAAACGGCTCATTGGGTACCATGTCCGCCGACCTCTCTGGCGCACCTTCGCAGCCACCTTGCTTCCGATGGGTCCGGCAACAAACCCCGCCACATCCGCGCGAGTCGCGTCCACCGCTGCACTCGTGTTCACTCGTGCTCGGCACGGCCTCTCCTGTATCCTGCCGTCCAAGATGGTGTCCACCATTCTTCCGTTCACGGCACTATGTGTCAGGTGATTGGATGGCTCCGACGGTCCCCCCATGTCACACGCCAAGTCGGTTCTCGCGTGTTGCTCGTTTGCTTGTGCGCTTCCCTGCTGATCGTCCTCCACGTCATATCCTGGTTGGTTACGTACCCGACACACTCCTCCAGAGGATCCTCGACGACGTCCCTGAACTGCCCCTTTGTCTTCCCCGAGACGTACACTTTCGTTATCTGAAACGGGCGCAACTGTCGCCTCGGCCACTAGGTGCTCCCTCCCCGGGTCCGCGCTATTCTGTCTGCCCCTGGCATCCAGTACTTTGACGTTCTCGTCAACTCTTACTACCAGGGCGCCAAGACGTTCCCCGTCGTCCTCCACGACGTCCACATGCTGGCAGAGGTCTTCCACCTTTTCGCCGAGTTCTTCCACGCCTTCCGTCATGCCAATCAGTTCGCCGAGTTGTTCCACGTCTTCCGTCACGCCAATCAGTTCGCCGAGTTGTTCCACGTCTTCCGTCATGCCAATCAGTTCGCCGATTTGTTCCACGTCTTCCGTCACGCCAATCAGTTCGCCGAGTTGTTCCACGTCTTCCGTCACGCCAATCAGTTCGCCGAGTTGTTCCACGTCTTCCCTCACGCCAATCAGTTCGCCGAGTTGTTCCAGGTCTTCCCTCATATCATCCGAAACGGGCGCGACTGTCGCCTCGGCCACTAGGTGCTCCCTCTCCGGCTCCGCGCTATTCCGTCTGCCCCTGGCATCCAGTACTTTGACGCTCTCGTCAACTCTTACTACCAGGGCGCCAAGACGTCCCCCGTCGTCCTCCACGACGTCCACGTGCTGGCAGAGGTCTTCCACCTTTTCGCCGAGTTCTTCCACGTCTTCCGTCACGCCAATCAGTTCGCCGTCAATTTTCGCCGATAGCTCCGTCTTCATCTCTTTCAGCTCGGCAGCGAGGTTGTCGTTTCTCGTCTTCATTTTGGCAACGAGGTTGTCGTTTGTCGTCTTCATCTCTTTCAGCTCGGCAGCGAGGTTGTTTCTCGTCTTCATTTCTTCTTTCAGCTCGGCAACGAGGTTGTTTCTCGTCTTCCTTTCTTCTTTCAGCTCGGCAACGAGGTTGTCGTTTCTCGTTTCCAATTTGGCAGCAAGGTTGTTGGTTGCCGTCTTCATCTTGGACATTTCTGTCTTCATTTCGGCGAATAATTCTTTCATCATTGCCATCATCCTGGTTTCCGAATCTCCCTCCATCTTGGTTCTAACGTTGCAACTTCTAACGACGATGTAACGAAACTAGAAGCAATTCGACGGATCCCACTTCTGACACCAGTGTGACTTTGGTTGTGTTGAAAAGTAAAGTAGACAGCTGTAGTCGAGATAAAGAAACACTTTTATTTCCGTAAACAGTAACTTTGTACACTCGTTGCAACAAGAAAGTCTTTTCCGATTCTCCAACAGCACGGCTCCGAACTCGTAACACAAAGAACTAACTCTTCTCCGTCGGCACAACTCTCCACATCGTCTGTCCGTCTCCGTCGGCACGACTACTCAACCTTCACATACGTCTGACTCCCTTGTCGCACTTTACCGCTATTTATATCTCCCAGGCACTATTCTGGAAAGTTCAGTTATTCGGTGGAATACAAAGTAGAAGACTCCAGAAGAATCTATCCTTTTCTCTCTTTCGGCAAGCGCCCCAACAATGCGGCCATTCTCTGTCTCTTTCCTTCGGCTCCTTTGCGGTAGTGCCGACAATAATGCGATGGGTGACACTGCGGTTGTCGGCAATTAGATGCGGCGGGCGCGGTGACACTATGAAATTTGTAAATCTTACTTGTTAGGTAGAAAACAGATAACTGAAATTCATGTTAAAAATGATACATGTCTGTCAAAGGTGAAGTCAAAACAGGGAATAGTAAGATATGGGGTACCTCAAGGGTCAGTTTTGGGTCCCTTAATGTTTTTATTATATGTTAATGATATTAATCATCCAAAAAATGCCATTATAACATCGTATGCGGACGACACTACAGTAAATTTTTGGGGGGCTTATAATGTATCTTTAATGGAAACAATAGCTTTGGGTACCAATGAAATATTAAACTACTTTAGAATGAATAATCTCATATGCAACATGGATAAAACAAAATTTATGAAGTATGATCTCTCAAAAGAGAACAATTGGAACAATCACCTGTGACTGAGAATAAAAATTGCGACAAAATAGATGTGCATAAGTTCTTAGGAATATGGATAGACAGTGGGTTTACATGGGCACAACACATAGATGCTATAGCTACCAAAATTAGCAAATCTATTTATCTTTTAAGGTTTTTGAAACATACATTTGGCAGTGAAGAATTAAAAATGATTTATTACGGTGTAATCTATCCACATCTACATTATGGGATTGCGGTATGGGGAAGTACAGCTAAGATGCATATGGATAAGTTATTGATCTTACAGAAGAAATGCATCAGAATTATCAGTAATTTAAAATTTAAGGAAACTTGTAGGAATGCATTTAAACAACACAAAATATTAACGGTTTACTCTCTATATGTGTATAGGACTATACTATATATACAAAATAAGAGTCCAACAAAAAATAACGATATTCATGGATATAGTACAAGAAGTAGCATAAATTACCATAGATATACGTGTAATAAGCAAATTGTATTTAAAGCTATAAATGTAATAGGAACAATTTTGTACAACAAATTACCTCTAGAGATTAAAACTATAAGAAAATGTAACTTCAAAACTTGTTTAAAGAAGTATTTGATCCCAAAATATCTCTATTCTCTTGATGAACTGTAAACATGTTTATGTAAATATGTGTATGTGTAAATGTAAATATTCAATTTTGACAATGTCCGAAACTGTATACAAGTCTATAGGCAATAAAGAATTATAATTATATAAAAAAAAACCTTTGTTGAAATGGCACGTTGCATGTTAATTGATGCTGGCCTACCAAACAAGTTCTGCAGTGAAGCAGTGATGACAGAAAATTATATTCAGAATCGAGTTCTTACTAGAGTAAAGCAAAGAACACCTTCCAAAGTGTGGAATGACCAAAAACCTGAAGTTGCACATTTACAAATCTTTGGATCTAAGTGGTTTGTTCATGTACCAAAAAAAAAAAATGCCGGAAGTTGGATTGTACAGGAATTGAAATGACCTTTATTGGATATGATGAAGAGTCAAAAACTTATCGCTGCTACAATTATTCTGCAAACAAAGTTTTCATCAGTCGGTACAGAAATACCTCAACCTGAAAGCATTAGGTCAGATGTGGTTGAAGAAAATGAAGAAACTAGGCAAGATATTGAAATTTCAAGTTCAAGAGGAATGAAAATTCAGGAGGAGGAAGATACAGAGCACTCAATTGATGAATCACAGATTCATGTTTCCCAAAGGTCAACTAAGGGTTTTCCACCCAAGCGCTAATTGAAGAAATCCATATTGCAAAAGAAGAAATTGTAGAACCCAAAACATACAATGAAGCTATTTCTAGCAACTTTAAAAACCATTGGGTTAAGGCAATGAATGACGAAATTAAGTCTGGAAGAAAATGATACTTGGGAACTATGTAATCTTCCTAATGATTAAAAAGCAGTTGGAAGCAAATGGACATTTAAAGTCAAGAAGGGCACAGATGGAACTGTAAAGTTCAAAGCTCATCTAGTTGCTCAAGGATTCTCAAACAAGTATGGTGAAGATCATGACGAAATCTTTGCTCCAGTTGTACGTTTAACAACCCTGCAAACCTTGTTTACAATTCCAAATAGGGAGGAAGGAAGGAAGGAGGAAGGAAGGAAGGAGGGAGGAAGGAAGGAGAGAGGGATGTAGGAGGGAGGGAGGAAGGAAGGAAGTAAGGAAGGAGGGAGGAAGCAAGGTAGGAAGGAGTGAGGGAGGGAGGAAGGAGGGAGGGAGGAAGGAAGGAGGCAGGGAGGGAGGAAAAGAAGGAAGGAGAGCGGGAAGGAGGGAGGGAGTAAGGAAGGAAGAAGCAAGGGAGCGAAGGAGGGAGGGAGGGAGTAAGGAAGGAGGGAGGGAGGAAAATAAGGAGGGAGGGAAGGAGGGAGGGAGTAAGGGAGGAAGAAGCAAGGGAGCGAAGGAGGGAGGGAGTGAAGGAGGGAGGGATGGAGTGAAGGAGGGAGGGAGGGGAGCAAGGAAGGAAGTAGGGAAGGAACGTAGGAAGGAAGCAACGGCAGGAAGGAAGGAGGGATGTAGGAAGGAAGGAAGGAACGAAAGAAGGAACGAAAGAAGGAACGAAGGAACGAAGGAGCGAGGGAGGGACGGAGGGAGGGAAGCAAGGAATGAAGGAGGGAGGAAGTGACGGAAGGAGGTAAGGAAGGAAGCAGTGAGGGAGGGACGGAGGGAGGCGGGAAAGGAAGGAAGGAGGCAGGGACGGAGGGAGGAAAGAAGGAAGGAAAGAGGGATGAATGGAGGGACGGACAGACGGAAGAAAAAAGTAAGATCGGAAGGAAGGAGGGAGGGACGGAGCGAGGGAGGGAAGGAACGAAGGACGGAGGTATGGCAGGACGGAGGGAGCGAGGGAAGTAAGGAGGGAAGGAGGGAGTGGGGGATGGAGGGACGGAGGGAGGGAAGCAAGGAAGGAGGGAGCGAGGGCAGGAGGGAAGCAAGCAAGGAAGGACATAGGGAGGGAAGGAGGGAAGCACGAAAGGAGGGAGTGAGTTACCGAGGGAGGAAAGGAGGGAAGAAAGGAAGGAATAAAGGAGGTTGGGAGCCAAGGAGGGAGGGAAGTAAGGAAGGAAGGAAGGAGAGAAGGAGGGAAGGAGGGAAGGATGGAAGGAAGGAAGGGAGGGTGGGGGGAGGGAGGGAGGGAGGGAGGGAGGGAGGGAAGGAAGGAAGGAGGGAGGGAGGGAGGGAGGGAGGGAAGGAAGGAAGGAAGGAAGGAAGGAAAGAAAGGGGTAAAAAATATGGGTTGATGGGTATTCGAACATGTGCTTTTAATATGTGCATACCTTGGCATTGTTATTGTTATTCTTAGATTATAATCATCATCATTATTATTAATAAAGTTTAAAGCTTTCCCGGTGCCCGTTGTTTATTCCAGCTTAAAGGGCAATCAGCCGTGTGAGGTTTAAAAACATTGAGCCTTCGACCATTGCAAACCCTATGGCCTCCGTCAGAATAAAAAATTACCGTTAGTTTTTTTTTTTGTGGTGGGGAAAAAGGCTACTCATGCCCTAACCACATGCATGCATGTGAGTGTAAGAGTCCTACCCTGGCTTCGAACCCGGGCAGCCTACTCACAAAAAAACCCCACCAGAAGCCTTGAGGTTGAGAACTCTATGCTGCAGTACCATATTAAGCACCTGCGCATTCCAAGGTGAGAGATTCAAGCTGCGCGCTACTGGCAGTAACAGCGAGTATTACTGATGTGCCCAAGGGCAAACATGGCATAAGCCCTGAGTGCCCCCACGTAGTAAACATTGGTGATTTGTTTGATAGTTGATGGTGATCTTTTGTGTTTCTGCCATTTGCCATCGATAGGTGTAGATATATGTGAGGGATGAGTAAAATGAGCATGTTTAGTCTTTAAATCTAAACCCAAAGCTTTTGTTTCTTGTCCTTAGAGCCTTATAATGTGTAATACTCACACCTGAAGTCATGACATTGTAACTACACTAAGTAATGTGTAATACTCACAGCTGAAGTGTTGACCTAATCACTACAGTAAGTAATCTGTAATACTCACAGCTGAAGTCATAACATTGTCACTACAGTAAGTAATGTATAATACTCACAGCTGAAGTCATAACATTGTCACTACAGTAAGTAATGTATAGTACTCACAGCTGAAGTGTTGACATTATCACTACAGTAAGTAATGTATAATACTCACAGCTGAAGTCATGACATTGTCACTACAGTAAGTAATGTATAATACTCACAGCTGAAGTGTTGACATTGTCACTACAGTAAGTAATGTATAATACTCACAGCTGAAGTGTTGACATTGTCACTACAGTAAGTAATGTATAATACTCACAGCTGAAGTGTTGACATTATCACTACAGTAAGTAATGTATAATACTCACAGCTGAAGTGTTGACATTATCACTACAGTAAGTAATGTATAATACTCACAGCTGAAGTGTTGACATTATCACTACAGTAAGTAATGTATAATACTCACAGCTGAAGTGTTGACATTGTCACTACAGTAAGTAATGTATAATACTCACAGCTGAAGTGTTGACATTATCACTACAGTAAGTAATGTATAGTACTCACAGCTGAAGTGTTGACATTGTCACTACAGTAAGTAATGTATAATACTCACAGCTGAAGTGTTGACATTGTCACTACAGTAAGTAATGTATAATACTCACAGCTGAAGTGTTGACATTGTAACTACACTAAGTAATGTATAATACTCACAGCTGAAGTGTTGACATTATCACTACAGTAAGTAATGTATAGTACTCACAGCTGAAGTGTTGACATTGTCACTACAGTAAGTAATGTATAGTACTCACAGCTGAAGTGTTGACATTGTCACTACAGTAAGTAATGTATAATACTCACAGCTGAAGTGTTGACATTGTCACTACAGTAAGTAATGTATAGTACTCACAGCTGAAGTGTTGACATTGTCACTACAGTAAGTAATGTATAATACTCACAGCTGAAGTGTTGACATTGTCACTACAGTAAGTAATGTATAATACTCACAGCTGAAGTGTTGACATTGGCACTACAGTAAGTAATGTATAATACTCACAGCTGAAGTCATGACATTGTCACTACAGTAAGTAATGTATAGTACTCACAGCTGAAGTGTTGACACTGTCACTACAGTAAGTAATGTGTAATACTCACAGCTGAAGTCATGACACTGTCACTACAGTAAGTAATGTATAATACTCACAGCTGAAGTCATAACATTGTCACTACAGTAAGTAATGTATAATACTCACAGCTGAAGTGTTGACATTGTCACTACAGTAAGTAATGTATAATACTCACAGCTGAAGTGTTGACATTGTCACTACAGTAAGTAATGTATAATACTCACAGCTGAAGTGTTGACATTGTCACTACAGTAAGTAATGTATAATACTCACAGCTGAAGTGTTGACATTGTCACTACAGTAAGTAATGTATAATACTCACAGCTGAAGTGTTGACATTGTCACTACAGTAAGTAATGTATAATACTCACAGCTGAAGTGTTGACACTGTCACTACAGTAAGTAATGTATAATACTCACAGCTGAAGTCATGACATTGTCACTACAGTAAGTAATGTATAATACTCACAGCTGAAGTCATAACATTGTCACTACAGTAAGTAATGTATAATACTCACAGCTGAAGTCATGACATTGTCACTACAGTAAGTAATGTATAATACTCACAGCTGAAGTGTTGACATTGTCACTACAGTAAGTAATGTATAATACTCACAGCTGAAGTGTTGACACTGTCACTACAGTAAGTAATGTATAATACTCACAGCTGAAGTGTTGACATTGTCACTACAGTAAGTAATGTATAATACTCACAGCTGAAGTCATAACATTGTCACTACAGTAAGTAATGTATAATACTCACAGCTGAAGTCATGACACTGTCACTACAGTAAGTAATGTATAATACTCACAGCTGAAGTGTTGACATTGTCACTACAGTAAGTAATGTATAATACTCACAGCTGAAGTGTTGACATTGTCACTACAGTAAGTAATGTATAATACTCACAGCTGAAGTCATGACATTGTCACTACAGTAAGTAATGTATAATACTCACAGCTGAAGTGTTGACATTGTCACTACAGTAAGTAATGTATAATACTCACAGCTGAAGTCATGACATTGTCACTACAGTAAGTAATGTATAATACTCACAGCTGAAGTGTTGACATTGTCACTACAGTAAGTAATGTATAATACTCACAGCTGAAGTCATGACACTGTCACTACAGTAAGTAATGTATAATACTCACAGCTGAAGTGTTGACATTGTCACTACAGTAAGTAATGTATAATACTCACAGCTGAAGTGTTGACATTGTCACTACAGTAAGTAATGTATAATACTCACAGCTGAAGTGTTGACATTGTCACTACAGTAAGTAATGTATAATACTCACAGCTGAAGTCATGACATTGTCACTACAGTAAGTAATGTATAATACTCACAGCTGAAGTGTTGACATTGTCACTACAGTAAGTAATGTATAATACTCACAGCTGAAGTCATGACATTGTCACTACAGTAAGTAATGTATAATACTCACAGCTGAAGTGTTGACATTGTCACTACAGTAAGTAATGTATAATACTCACAGCTGAAGTCATGACACTGTCACTACAGTAAGTAATGTATAATACTCACAGCTGAAGTGTTGACATTGTCACTACAGTAAGTAATGTATAATACTCACAGCTGAAGTGTTGACACTGTCACTACAGTAAGTAATGTATAATACTCACAGCTGAAGTGTTGACATTGTCACTACAGTAAGTAATGTATAATACTCACAGCTGAAGTCATGACATTGTCACTACAGTAAGTAATGTATAATACTCACAGCTGAAGTCATGACACTGTCACTACAGTAAGTAATGTGTAATACTCACAGCTGAAGTGTTGACATTGTCACTACAGTAAGTAATGTATAATACTCACAGCTGAAGTCATGACACTGTCACTACAGTAAGTAATGTATAATACTCACAGCTGAAGTCATAACATTGTCACTACAGTAAGTAATGTATAATACTCACAGCTGAAGTGTTGACATTGTCACTACAGTAAGTAATGTATAATACTCACAGCTGAAGTGTTGACATTGTCACTACAGTAAGTAATGTATAATACTCACAGCTGAAGTCATAACATTGTCACTACAGTAAGTAATGTGTAATACTCACAGCTGAAGTGTTGACACTGTCACTACAGTAAGTAATGTATAATACTCACAGCTGAAGTGTTGACATTGTCACTACAGTAAGTAATGTATAATACTCACAGCTGAAGTGTTGACACTGTCACTACAGTAAGTAATGTATAATACTCACAGCTGAAGTGTTGACACTGTCACTACAGTAAGTAATGTATAATACTCACAGCTGAAGTGTTGACACTGTCACTACAGTAAGTAATGTATAATACTCACAGCTGAAGTGTTGACATTGTCACTACAGTAAGTAATGTATAATACTCACAGCTGAAGTCATAACATTGTCACTACAGTAAGTAATGTATAATACTCACAGCTGAAGTCATGACATTGTCACTACAGTAAGTAATGTATAATACTCACAGCTGAAGTCATGACATTGTCACTACAGTAAGTAATGTATAATACTCACAGCTGAAGTCATAACATTGTCACTACAGTAAGTAATGTATAATACTCACAGCTGAAGTCATGACACTGTCACTACAGTAAGTAATGTATAATACTCACAGCTGAAGTGTTGACACTGTCACTACAGTAAGTAATGTATAATACTCACAGCTGAAGTGTTGACATTGTCACTACAGTAAGTAATGTATAATACTCACAGCTGAAGTGTTGACATTGTCACTACAGTAAGTAATGTATAATACTCACAGCTGAAGTGTTGACATTGTCACTACAGTAAGTAATGTGTAATACTCACAGCTGAAGTGTTGACATTGTCACTACAGTAAGTAATGTGTAATACTCACAGCTGAAGTCATGACACTGTCACTACAGTAAGTAATGTATAATACTCATGCTGAAGTCATAACATTGTCACTACAGTAAGTAATGTATAATACTCACAGCTGAAGTGTTGACATTGTCACTACAGTAAGTAATGTATAATACTCACAGCTGAAGTCATGACATTGTCACTACAGTAAGTAATGTATAATACTCACAGCTGAAGTCATAACATTGTCACTACAGTAAGTAATGTATAATACTCACAGCTGAAGTCATGACACTGTCACTACAGTAAGTAATGTATAATACTCACAGCTGAAGTATTGACACTGTCACTACAGTAAGTAATGTATAATACTCACAGCTGAAGTGTTGACATTGTCACTACAGTAAGTAATGTATAATACTCACAGCTGAAGTGTTGACATTGTCACTACAGTAAGTAATGTATAATACTCACAGCTGAAGTGTTGACACTGTCACTACAGTAAGTAATGTATAATACTCACAGCTGAAGTCATAACATTGTCACTACAGTAAGTAATGTGTAATACTCACAGCTGAAGTGTTGACATTGTCACTACAGTAAGTAATGTATAATACTCACAGCTGAAGTGTTGACACTGTCACTACAGTAAGTAATGTATAATACTCACAGCTGAAGTCATAACATTGTCACTACAGTAAGTAATGTGTAATACTCACAGCTGAAGTGTTGACATTGTCACTACAGTAAGTAATGTGTAATACTCACAGCTGAAGTGTTGACATTGTCACTACAGTAAGTAATGTGTAATACTCACAGCTGAAGTGTTGACACTGTCACTACAGTAAGTAATGTATAATACTCACAGCTGAAGTGTTGACATTGTCACTACAGTAAGTAATGTATAATACTCACAGCTGAAGTCATAACATTGTCACTACAGTAAGTAATGTGTAATACTCACAGCTGAAGTGTTGACATTGTCACTACAGTAAGTAATGTATAATACTCACTGCTGAAGTGTTGACATTGTCACTACAGTAAGTAATGTATAATACTCACAGCTGAAGTGTTGACATTGTCACTACAGTAAGTAATGTATAATACTCACAGCTGAAGTCATGACATTGTCACTACAGTAAGTAATGTGTAATACTCACAGCTGAAGTCATAACATTGTCACTACAGTAGGTAATGTGTAATACTCACAGCTGAAGTGTTGACATTGTCACTACAGTAAGTAATGTATAATACTCACAGCTGAAGTCATGACATTGTCACTACAGTAAGTAATGTATAATACTCACAGCTGAAGTGTTGACATTGTCACTACAGTAAGTAATGTATAATACTCACAGCTGAAGTCATGACACTGTCACTACAGTAAGTAATGTATAATACTCACAGCTGAAGTGTTGACATTGTCACTACAGTAAGTAATGTATAATACTCACAGCTGAAGTGTTGACATTGTCACTACAGTAAGTAATGTATAATACTCACTGCTGAAGTGTTGACACTGTCACTACAGTAAGTAATGTATAATACTCACAGCTGAAGTCATAACATTGTCACTACAGTAAGTAATGTATAATACTCACAGCTGAAGTCATAACATTGTCACTACAGTAAGTAATGTGTAATACTCACAGCTGAAGTCATGACACTGTCACTACAGTAAGTAATGTGTAATACTCACAGCTGAAGTCATAACATTGTCACTACAGTAAGTAATGTATAATACTCACAGCTGAAGTGTTGACACTGTCACTACAGTAAGTAATGTATAATACTCACAGCTGAAGTGTTGACACTGTCACTACAGTAAGTAATGTATAATACTCACAGCTGAAGTGTTGACATTGTCACTACAGTAAGTAATGTATAATACTCACAGCTGAAGTGTTGACACTGTCACTACAGTAAGTAATGTATAATACTCACAGCTGAAGTCATGACACTGTCACTACAGTAAGTAATGTATAATACTCACAGCTGAAGTCATAACATTGTCACTACAGTAAGTAATGTATAATACTCACAGCTGAAGTGTTGACATTGTCACTACAGTAAGTAATGTATAATACTCACAGCTGAAGTGTTGACACTGTCACTACAGTAAGTAATGTATAATACTCACAGCTGAAGTGTTGACATTGTCACTACAGTAAGTAATGTATAATACTCACAGCTGAAGTGTTGACACTGTCACTACAGTAAGTAATGTATAATACTCACAGCTGAAGTGTTGACACTGTCACTACAGTAAGTAATGTATAATACTCACAGCTGAAGTGTTGACATTGTCACTACAGTAAGTAATGTATAATACTCACAGCTGAAGTGTTGACACTGTCACTACAGTAAGTAATGTATAATACTCACAGCTGAAGTCATGACACTGTCACTACAGTAAGTAATGTATAATACTCACAGCTGAAGTCATAACATTGTCACTACAGTAAGTAATGTATAATACTCACAGCTGAAGTGTTGACATTGTCACTACAGTAAGTAATGTATAATACTCACAGCTGAAGTGTTGACACTGTCACTACAGTAAGTAATGTATAATACTCACAGCTGAAGTGTTGACACTGTCACTACAGTAAGTAATGTATAATACTCACAGCTGAAGTGTTGACACTGTCACTACAGTAAGTAATGTATAATACTCACAGCCGAAGTCATGACACTGTCACTACAGTAAGTAATGTATAATACTCACTGCTGAAGTCATGACACTGTCACTACAGTAAGTAATGTATAATACTCACAGCTGAAGTCATGACACTGTCACTACAGTAAGTAATGTATAATACTCACAGCTGAAGTGTTGACATTGTCACTACAGTAAGTAATGTATAATACTCACTGCTGAAGTGTTGACATTGTCACTACAGTAAGTAATGTATAATACTCACAGCTGAAGTCATGACACTGTCACTACAGTAAGTAATGTATAATACTCACAGCTGAAGTGTTGACACTGTCACTACAGTAAGTAATGTATAATACTCACAGCTGAAGTCATGACACTGTCACTACAGTAAGTAATGTATAATACTCACAGCTGAAGTCATAACATTGTCACTACAGTAAGTAATGTATAATACTCACAGCTGAAGTCATAACATTGTCACTACAGTAAGTAATGTATAATACTCACAGCTGAAGTCATGACACTGTCACTACAGTAAGTAATGTGTAATACTCACAGCTGAAGTCATGACATTGTCACTACAGTAAGTAATGTATAATACTCACAGCTGAAGTGTTGACACTGTCACTACAGTAAGTAATGTATAATACTCACAGCTGAAGTCATGACACTGTCACTACAGTAAGTAATGTATAATACTCACAGCTGAAGTCATAACATTGTCACTACAGTAAGTAATGTATAATACTCACAGCTGAAGTCATGACATTGTCACTACAGTAAGTAATGTATAATACTCACAGCTGAAGTCATGACATTGTCACTACAGTAAGTAATGTATAATACTCACAGCCGAAGTCATGACACTGTCACTACAGTAAGTAATGTATAATACTCACAGCTGAAGTCATGACATTGTCACTACAGTAAGTAATGTATAATACTCACAGCTGAAGTGTTGACATTGTCACTACAGTAAGTAATGTATAATACTCACAGCTGAAGTGTTGACATTGTCACTACAGTAAGTAATGTATAATACTCACACCTGAAGTGTTGACATTGTCACTACAGTAAGTAATGTATAATACTCACAGCTGAAGTCATGACACTGTCACTACAGTAAGTAATGTATAATACTCACAGCTGAAGTCATGACACTGTCACTACAGTAAGTAATGTATAATACTCACAGCTGAAGTCATGACACTGTCACTACAGTAAGTAATGTATAATACTCACAGCTGAAGTCATGACACTGTCACTACAGTAAGTAATGTATAATACTCACAGCCGAAGTCATAACATTGTCACTACAGTAAGTAATGTATAATACTCACAGCCGAAGTCATAACATTGTCACTACAGTAAGTAATGTATAATACTCACAGCCGAAGTCATAACATTGTCACTACAGTAAGTAATGTATAATACTCACAGCCGAAGTCATAACATTGTCACTACAGTAAGTAATGTATAATACTCACAGCTGAAGTCATGACATTGTCACTACAGTAAGTAATGTATAATACTCACAGCTGAAGTCATGACATTGTCACTACAGTAAGTAATGTATAATACTCACAGCCGAAGTCATAACATTGTCACTACAGTAAGTAATGTATAATACTCACAGCTGAAGTCATGACATTGTCACTACAGTAAGTAATGTATAATACTCACAGCTGAAGTCATGACACTGTCACTACAGTAAGTAATGTATAATACTCACAGCTGAAGTCATAACATTGTCACTACAGTAAGTAATGTATAATACTCACAGCTGAAGTCATAACATTGTCACTACAGTAAGTAATGTGTAATACTCACAGCTGAAGTCATGACATTGTCACTACAGTAAGTAATGTATAATACTCACTGCTGAAGTGTTGACATTGTCACTACAGTAAGTAATGTATAATACTCACTGCTGAAGTCATGACATTGTCACTACAGTAAGTAATGTATAATACTCACAGCTGAAGTGTTGACATTGTCACTACAGTAAGTAATGTATAATACTCACAGCTGAAGTCATAACATTGTCACTACAGTAAGTAATGTATAATACTCACAGCTGAAGTGTTGACATTGTCACTACAGTAAGTAATGTATAATACTCACAGCCGAAGTCATAACATTGTCACTACAGTAAGTAATGTATAATACTCACAGCCGAAGTCATAACATTGTCACTACAGTAAGTAATGTATAATACTCACAGCCGAAGTCATAACATTGTCACTACAGTAAGTAATGTATAATACTCACAGCTGAAGTCATGACACTGTCACTACAGTAAGTAATGTATAATACTCACAGCTGAAGTCATAACATTGTCACTACAGTAAGTAATGTATAATACTCACAGCTGAAGTGTTGACACTGTCACTACAGTAAGTAATGTATAATACTCACAGCTGAAGTCATGACACTGTCACTACAGTAAGTAATGTATAATACTCACAGCTGAAGTCATAACATTGTCACTACAGTAAGTAATGTATAATACTCACAGCTGAAGTGTTGACACTGTCACTACAGTAAGTAATGTATAATACTCACAGCTGAAGTCATGACACTGTCACTACAGTAAGTAATGTATAATACTCACAGCTGAAGTCATAACATTGTCACTACAGTAAGTAATGTATAATACTCACAGCTGAAGTGTTGACATTGTCACTACAGTAAGTAATGTATAATACTCACAGCTGAAGTGTTGACATTGTCACTACAGTAAGTAATGTATAATACTCACAGCTGAAGTCATAACATTGTCACTACAGTAAGTAATGTATAATACTCACAGCTGAAGTGTTGACATTGTCACTACAGTAAGTAATGTATAATACTCACAGCCGAAGTCATAACATTGTCACTACAGTAAGTAATGTATAATACTCACAGCCGAAGTCATAACATTGTCACTACAGTAAGTAATGTATAATACTCACAGCCGAAGTCATAACATTGTCACTACAGTAAGTAATGTATAATACTCACAGCTGAAGTCATGACACTGTCACTACAGTAAGTAATGTATAATACTCACAGCTGAAGTCATAACATTGTCACTACAGTAAGTAATGTATAATACTCACAGCTGAAGTGTTGACATTGTCACTACAGTAAGTAATGTATAATACTCACAGCTGAAGTCATAACATTGTCACTACAGTAAGTAATGTATAATACTCACTGCTGAAGTGTTGACATTGTCACTACAGTAAGTAATGTATAATACTCACAGCTGAAGTCATAACATTGTCACTACAGTAAGTAATGTATAATACTCACAGCTGAAGTCATGACATTGTCACTACAGTAAGTAATGTATAATACTCACAGCTGAAGTCATGACATTGTCACTACAGTAAGTAATGTATAATACTCACAGCTGAAGTCATAACATTGTCACTACAGTAAGTAATGTATAATACTCACAGCTGAAGTGTTGACATTGTCACTACAGTAAGTAATGTGTAATACTCACAGCTGAAGTCATGACATTGTCACTACAGTAAGTAATGTATAATACTCACAGCTGAAGTCATGACATTGTCACTACAGTAAGTAATGTGTAATACTCACAGCTGAAGTCATGACATTGTCACTACAGTAAGTAATGTGTAATACTCACAGCTGAAGTCATGACATTGTCACTACAGTAAGTAATGTGTAATACTCACAGCTGAAGTCATGACATTGTCACTACAGTAAGTAATGTATAATACTCACAGCTGAAGTCATGACATTGTCACTACAGTAAGTAATGTATAATACTCACTGCTGAAGTGTTGACATTGTCACTACAGTAAGTAATGTATAATACTCACAGCTGAAGTCATGACATTGTCACTACAGTAAGTAATGTATAATACTCACAGCTGAAGTCATAACATTGTCACTACAGTAAGTAATGTATAATACTCACAGCTGAAGTCATGACACTGTCACTACAGTAAGTAATGTATAATACTCACAGCTGAAGTCATGACACTGTCACTACAGTAAGTAATGTATAATACTCACAGCCGAAGTCATAACATTGTCACTACAGTAAGTAATGTATAATACTCACAGCTGAAGTCATGACATTGTCACTACAGTAAGTAATGTATAATACTCACTGCTGAAGTGTTGACATTGTCACTACAGTAAGTAATGTGTAATACTCACAGCTGAAGTGTTGACATTGTCACTACAGTAAGTAATGTATAATACTCACAGCTGAAGTGTTGACATTGTCACTACAGTAAGTAATGTGTAATACTCACTGCTGAAGTGTTGACATTGTCACTACAGTAAGTAATGTATAATACTCACAGCTGAAGTCATAACATTGTCACTACAGTAAGTAATGTATAATACTCACAGCTGAAGTCATGACATTGTCACTACAGTAAGTAATGTATAATACTCACAGCTGAAGTCATAACATTGTCACTACAGTAAGTAATGTATAATACTCACAGCTGAAGTCATGACATTGTCACTACAGTAAGTAATGTATAATACTCACAGCTGAAGTCATGACATTGTCACTACAGTAAGTAATGTGTAATACTCACAGCTGAAGTCATGACATTGTCACTACAGTAAGTAATGTATAATACTCACAGCTGAAGTCATGACATTGTCACTACAGTAAGTAATGTATAATACTCACAGCTGAAGTCATAACATTGTCACTACAGTAAGTAATGTATAATACTCACAGCTGAAGTCATGACACTGTCACTACAGTAAGTAATGTATAATACTCACAGCTGAAGTCATGACACTGTCACTACAGTAAGTAATGTATAATACTCACAGCCGAAGTCATAACATTGTCACTACAGTAAGTAATGTATAATACTCACAGCTGAAGTCATGACATTGTCACTACAGTAAGTAATGTATAATACTCACAGCTGAAGTGTTGACATTGTCACTACAGTAAGTAATGTATAATACTCACAGCTGAAGTCATAACATTGTCACTACAGTAAGTAATGTATAATACTCACAGCTGAAGTCATAACATTGTCACTACAGTAAGTAATGTATAATACTCACAGCTGAAGTGTTGACATTGTCACTACAGTAAGTAATGTATAATACTCACAGCCGAAGTCATAACATTGTCACTACAGTAAGTAATGTATAATACTCACAGCTGAAGTCATGACATTGTCACTACAGTAAGTAATGTATAATACTCACAGCTGAAGTCATGACATTGTCACTACAGTAAGTAATGTGTAATACTCACAGCTGAAGTCATAACATTGTCACTACAGTAAGTAATGTATAATACTCACAGCTGAAGTCATGACATTATCACTACAGTAAGTAATGTATAATACTCACAGCTGAAGTGTTGACATTGTCACTACAGTAAGTAATGTATAATACTCACAGCTGAAGTCATAACATTATCACTACAGTAAGTAATGTATAATACTCACAGCTGAAGTGTTGACATTGTCACTACAGTAAGTAATGTATAATACTCACAGCTGAAGTCATGACATTATCACTACAGTAAGTAATGTATAATACTCACAGCTGAAGTGTTGACATTGTCACTACAGTAAGTAATGTATAATACTCACAGCTGAAGTCATAACATTGTCACTACAGTAAGTAATGTATAATACTCACAGCTGAAGTCATGACATTGTCACTACAGTAAGTAATGTATAATACTCACAGCCGAAGTCATAACATTGTCACTACAGTAAGTAATGTATAATACTCACAGCTGAAGTCATGACATTGTCACTACAGTAAGTAATGTATAATACTCACAGCTGAAGTCATAACATTGTCACTACAGTAAGTAATGTATAATACTCACAGCTGAAGTCATAACATTGTCACTACAGTAAGTAATGTATAATACTCACAGCTGAAGTGTTGACATTGTCACTACAGTAAGTAATGTATAATACTCACAGCCGAAGTCATAACATTGTCACTACAGTAAGTAATGTATAATACTCACAGCTGAAGTCATGACATTGTCACTACAGTAAGTAATGTATAATACTCACAGCTGAAGTGTTGACATTGTCACTACAGTAAGTAATGTATAATACTCACAGCTGAAGTCATAACATTGTCACTACAGTAAGTAATGTATAATACTCACAGCTGAAGTCATAACATTGTCACTACAGTAAGTAATGTATAATACTCACAGCTGAAGTGTTGACATTGTCACTACAGTAAGTAATGTATAATACTCACAGCCGAAGTCATAACATTGTCACTACAGTAAGTAATGTATAATACTCACAGCTGAAGTCATGACATTGTCACTACAGTAAGTAATGTATAATACTCACAGCTGAAGTGTTGACATTGTCACTACAGTAAGTAATGTATAATACTCACAGCTGAAGTCATAACATTGTCACTACAGTAAGTAATGTATAATACTCACAGCTGAAGTGTTGACATTGTCACTACAGTAAGTAATGTATAATACTCACAGCTGAAGTCATGACATTGTCACTACAGTAAGTAATGTATAATACTCACAGCTGAAGTCATGACATTGTCACTACAGTAAGTAATGTATAATACTCACAGCCGAAGTCATAACATTGTCACTACAGTAAGTAATGTATAATACTCACAGCTGAAGTCATGACATTGTCACTACAGTAAGTAATGTATAATACTCACAGCTGAAGTCATGACACTGTCACTACAGTAAGTAATGTATAATACTCACAGCTGAAGTCATGACACTGTCACTACAGTAAGTAATGTATAATACTCACAGCTGAAGTCATGACACTGTCACTACAGTAAGTAATGTATAATACTCACAGCCGAAGTCATAACATTGTCACTACAGTAAGTAATGTATAATACTCACAGCTGAAGTCATGACATTGTCACTACAGTAAGTAATGTATAATACTCACAGCTGAAGTCATGACATTGTCACTACAGTAAGTAATGTATAATACTCACAGCTGAAGTCATAACATTGTCACTACAGTAAGTAATGTATAATACTCACAGCTGAAGTCATAACATTGTCACTACAGTAAGTAATGTGTAATACTCACAGCTGAAGTCATGACATTGTCACTACAGTAAGTAATGTATAATACTCACAGCTGAAGTCATAACATTGTCACTACAGTAAGTAATGTGTAATACTCACAGCTGAAGTCATGACATTGTCACTACAGTAAGTAATGTATAGTACTCACAGCTGAAGTCATAACATTGTCACTACAGTAAGTAATGTATAATACTCACAGCTGAAGTCATAACATTGTCACTACAGTAAGTAATGTATAATACTCACTGCTGAAGTGTTGACATTGTCACTACAGTAAGTAATGTATAATACTCACAGCTGAAGTCATAACATTGTCACTACAGTAAGTAATGTGTAATACTCACAGCTGAAGTCATGACATTGTCACTACAGTAAGTAATGTATAATACTCACTGCTGAAGTCATGACATTGTCACTACAGTAAGTAATGTGTAATACTCACAGCTGAAGTCATGACACTGTCACTACAGTAAGTAATGTATAATACTCACAGCTGAAGTCATGACATTGTCACTACAGTAAGTAATGTATAATACTCACAGCTGAAGTCATGACATTGTCACTACAGTAAGTAATGTATAATACTCACAGCTGAAGTCATGACACTGTCACTACAGTAAGTAATGTGTAATACTCACAGCTGAAGTCATGACATTGTCACTACAGTAAGTAATGTATAATACTCACTGCTGAAGTCATGACATTGTCACTACAGTAAGTAATGTGTAATACTCACAGCTGAAGTCATGACACTGTCACTACAGTAAGTAATGTATAATACTCACTGCTGAAGTCATGACATTGTCACTACAGTAAGTAATGTATAATACTCACAGCTGAAGTGTTGACATTGTCACTACAGTAAGTAATGTATAATACTCACAGCCGAAGTCATAACATTGTCACTACAGTAAGTAATGTATAATACTCACAGCTGAAGTCATGACACTGTCACTACAGTAAGTAATGTATAATACTCACTGCTGAAGTCATGACATTGTCACTACAGTAAGTAATGTATAATACTCACTGCTGAAGTCATGACATTGTCACTACAGTAAGTAATGTATAATACTCACAGCTGAAGTCATAACATTGTCACTACAGTAAGTAATGTATAATACTCACACCTGAAGTGTTGACATTGTCACTACAGTAAGTAATGTATAATACTCACTGCTGAAGTGTTGACATTGTCACTACAGTAAGTAATGTATAATACTCACAGCTGAAGTGTTGACATTGTCACTACAGTAAGTAATGTATAATACTCACTGCTGAAGTGTTGACATTGTCACTACAGTAAGTAATGTATAATACTCACAGCTGAAGTGTTGACATTGTCACTACAGTAAGTAATGTATAATACTCACTGCTGAAGTGTTGACATTGTCACTACAGTAAGTAATGTATAATACTCACAGCTGAAGTCATGACACTGTCACTACAGTAAGTAATGTATAATACTCACTGCTGAAGTCATGACATTGTCACTACAGTAAGTAATGTATAATACTCACAGCTGAAGTCATAACATTGTCACTACAGTAAGTAATGTATAATACTCACACCTGAAGTGTTGACATTGTCACTACAGTAAGTAATGTATAATACTCACAGCCGAAGTCATAACATTGTCACTACAGTAAGTAATGTATAATACTCACAGCTGAAGTCATAACATTGTCACTACAGTAAGTAATGTATAATACTCACAGCTGAAGTGTTGACATTGTCACTACAGTAAGTAATGTATAATACTCACAGCTGAAGTCATAACATTGTCACTACAGTAAGTAATGTATAATACTCACACCTGAAGTGTTGACATTGTCACTACAGTAAGTAATGTATAATACTCACAGCTGAAGTCATAACATTGTCACTACAGTAAGTAATGTGTAATACTCACAGCTGAAGTGTTGACATTGTCACTACAGTAAGTAATGTATAATACTCACAGCTGAAGTCATGACACTGTCACTACAGTAAGTAATGTATAATACTCACAGCTGAAGTCATGACATTGTCACTACAGTAAGTAATGTATAATACTCACAGCTGAAGTCATAACATTGTCACTACAGTAAGTAATGTATAATACTCACAGCTGAAGTCATAACATTGTCACTACAGTAAGTAATGTATAATACTCACAGCTGAAGTGTTGACATTGTCACTACAGTAAGTAATGTATAATACTCACAGCTGAAGTCATAACATTGTCACTACAGTAAGTAATGTATAATACTCACAGCTGAAGTGTTGACATTGTCACTACAGTAAGTAATGTATAATACTCACAGCTGAAGTGTTGACATTGTCACTACAGTAAGTAATGTATAATACTCACAGCTGAAGTGTTGACATTGTCACTACAGTAAGTAATGTATAATACTCACAGCTGAAGTCATAACATTGTCACTACAGTAAGTAATGTATAATACTCACAGCTGAAGTCATGACATTGTCACTACAGTAAGTAATGTATAATACTCACAGCTGAAGTCATGACATTGTCACTACAGTAAGTAATGTATAATACTCACAGCTGAAGTCATGACATTGTCACTACAGTAAGTAATGTATAATACTCACAGCTGAAGTGTTGACATTGTCACTACAGTAAGTAATGTATAATACTCACAGCTGAAGTCATAACATTGTCACTACAGTAAGTAATGTATAATACTCACAGCTGAAGTGTTGACATTGTCACTACAGTAAGTAATGTATAATACTCACAGCTGAAGTCATAACATTGTCACTACAGTAAGTAATGTATAATACTCACAGCTGAAGTGTTGACATTGTCACTACAGTAAGTAATGTATAATACTCACAGCTGAAGTCATGACATTGTCACTACAGTAAGTAATGTGTAATACTCACAGCTGAAGTCATAACATTGTCACTACAGTAAGTAATGTGTAATACTCACAGCTGAAGTGTTGACATTGTCACTACAGTAAGTAATGTATAATACTCACAGCTGAAGTCATGACATTGTCACTACAGTAAGTAATGTGTAATACTCACAGCTGAAGTCATAACATTGTCACTACAGTAAGTAATGTGTAATACTCACAGCTGAAGTGTTGACATTGTCACTACAGTAAGTAATGTATAATACTCACAGCTGAAGTCATAACATTGTCACTACAGTAAGTAATGTATAATACTCACAGCTGAAGTCATAACATTGTCACTACAGTAAGTAATGTATAATACTCACAGCTGAAGTGTTGACATTGTCACTACAGTAAGTAATGTATAATACTCACAGCTGAAGTCATAACATTGTCACTACAGTAAGTAATGTATAATACTCACAGCTGAAGTCATAACATTGTCACTACAGTAAGTAATGTATAATACTCACAGCTGAAGTGTTGACATTGTCACTACAGTAAGTAATGTATAATACTCACAGCTGAAGTCATGACACTGTCACTACAGTAAGTAATGTATAATACTCACAGCTGAAGTGTTGACATTGTCACTACAGTAAGTAATGTATAATACTCACAGCTGAAGTCATAACATTGTCACTACAGTAAGTAATGTATAATACTCACAGCTGAAGTCATGACATTGTCACTACAGTAAGTAATGTATAATACTCACAGCTGAAGTCATGACATTGTCACTACAGTAAGTAATGTGTAATACTCACACCTGAAGTGTTGACATTGTCACTACAGTAAGTAATGTATAATACTCACAGCTGAAGTCATAACATTGTCACTACAGTAAGTAATGTATAATACTCACAGCTGAAGTCATAACATTGTCACTACAGTAAGTAATGTATAGTACTCACAGCTGAAGTCATGACATTGTCACTACAGTAAGTAATGTATAATACTCACAGCTGAAGTCATGACATTGTCACTACAGTAAGTAATGTGTAATACTCACACCTGAAGTGTTGACATTGTCACTACAGTAAGTAATGTATAATACTCACAGCCGAAGTCATGACACTGTCACTACAGTAAGTAATGTATAATACCCACAGCTGAAGTCATGACATTGTCACTACAGTAAGTAATGTATAATACTCACAGCTGAAGTCATAACATTGTCACTACAGTAAGTAATGTGTAATACTCACAGCTGAAGTCATAACATTGTCACTACAGTAAGTAATGTGTAATACTCACAGCTGAAGTCATGACATTGTCACTACAGTAAGTAATGTATAATACTCACAGCTGAAGTGTTGACATTGTCACTACAGTAAGTAATGTATAATACTCACAGCTGAAGTCATGACATTGTCACTACAGTAAGTAATGTGTAATACTCACAGCTGAAGTGTTGACATTGTCACTACAGTAAGTAATGTATAATACTCACAGCTGAAGTGTTGACACTGTCACTACAGTAAGTAATGTATAATACTCACAGCTGAAGTGTTGACATTGTCACTACAGTAAGTAATGTGTAATACTCACAGCTGAAGTCATGACATTGTCACTACAGTAAGTAATGTATAGTACTCACTGCTGAAGTGTTGACATTGTCACTACAGTAAGTAATGTGTAATACTCACAGCTGAAGTGTTGACATTGTCACTACAGTAAGTAATGTGTAATACTCACAGCTGAAGTCATGACATTGTCACTACAGTAAGTAATGTATAATACTCACAGCTGAAGTCATAACATTGTCACTACAGTAAGTAATGTGTAATACTCACAGCTGAAGTCATGACATTGTCACTACAGTAAGTAATGTGTAATACTCACAGCTGAAGTCATGACATTGTCACTACAGTAAGTAATGTATAATACTCACTGCTGAAGTCATAACATTGTCACTACAGTAAGTAATGTATAATACTCACAGCTGAAGTCATGACATTGTCACTACAGTAAGTAATGTATAATACTCACTGCTGAAGTCATAACATTGTCACTACAGTAAGTAATGTATAATACTCACAGCTGAAGTGTTGACATTGTCACTACAGTAAGTAATGTGTAATACTCACAGCTGAAGTCATGACACTGTCACTACAGTAAGTAATGTATAATACTCACAGCTGAAGTGTTGACATTGTCACTACAGTAAGTAATGTATAATACTCACAGCTGAAGTGTTGACATTGTCACTACAGTAAGTAATGTGTAATACTCACAGCTGAAGTCATGACATTGTCACTACAGTAAGTAATGTATAATACTCACAGCTGAAGTCATGACATTGTCACTACAGTAAGTAATGTGTAATACTCACAGCCGAAGTGTTGACACTGTCACTACAGTAAGTAATGTATAATACTCACTGCTGAAGTCATGACATTGTCACTACAGTAAGTAATGTATAATACTCACAGCTGAAGTCATGACATTGTCACTACAGTAAGTAATGTATAATACTCACAGCTGAAGTCATAACATTGTCACTACAGTAAGTAATGTATAGTACTCACAGCTGAAGTCATAACATTGTCACTACAGTAAGTAATGTATAATACTCACAGCTGAAGTCGTGACACTGTCACTACAGTAAGTAATGTATAATACTCACAGCTGAAGTCATAACATTGTCACTACAGTAAGTAATGTATAATACTCACAGCTGAAGTCATGACATTGTCACTACAGTAAATAATGTATAATACTCACAGCTGAAGTCATAACATTGTCACTACAGTAAGTAATGTATAATACTCACAGCTGAAGTGTTGACATTGTCACTACAGTAAGTAATGTATAATACTCACAGCTGAAGTCATAACATTGTCACTACAGTAAGTAATGTGTAATACTCACAGCTGAAGTCATGACATTGTCACTACAGTAAGTAATGTATAGTACTCACAGCTGAAGTCATAACATTGTCACTACAGTAAGTAATGTATAATACTCACAGCTGAAGTCATGACATTGTCACTACAGTAAGTAATGTATAATACTCACAGCTGAAGTCATAACATTGTCACTACAGTAAGTAATGTGTAATACTCACAGCTGAAGTCATGACATTGTCACTACAGTAAGTAATGTATAACACTCACAGCTGAAGTCATGACATTGTCACTACAGTAAGTAATGTATAATACTCACAGCTGAAGTGTTGACATTGTCACTACAGTAAGTAATGTATAATACTCACAGCTGAAGTCATGACATTGTCACTACAGTAAGTAATGTATAATACTCACAGCTGAAGTGTTGACATTGTCACTACAGTAAGTAATGTATAATACTCACAGCTGAAGTCATGACATTGTCACTACAGTAAGTAATGTATAATACTCACAGCTGAAGTCATAACATTGTCACTACAGTAAGTAATGTATAATACTCACAGCTGAAGTCATAACATTGTCACTACAGTAAGTAATGTGTAATACTCACAGCTGAAGTCATAACATTGTCACTACAGTAAGTAATGTATAATACTCACAGCTGAAGTCATAACATTGTCACTACAGTAAGTAATGTGTAATACTCACAGCTGAAGTCATGACATTGTCACTACAGTAAGTAATGTATAATACTCACAGCTGAAGTCATGACATTGTCACTACAGTAAGTAATGTATAATACTCACTGCTGAAGTCATGACATTGTCACTACAGTAAGTAATGTGTAATACTCACAGCTGAAGTCATGACACTGTCACTACAGTAAGTAATGTATAATACTCACTGCTGAAGTCATGACATTGTCACTACAGTAAGTAATGTATAATACTCACAGCTGAAGTCATAACATTGTCACTACAGTAAGTAATGTGTAATACTCACAGCTGAAGTGTTGACACTGTCACTACAGTAAGTAATGTGTAATACTCACACCTGAAGTGTTGACATTGTCACTACAGTAAGTAATGTATAATACTCACAGCCGAAGTCATAACATTGTCACTACAGTAAGTAATGTATAATACTCACAGCTGAAGTCATAACATTGTCACTACAGTAAGTAATGTATAATACTCACACCTGAAGTGTTGACATTGTCACTACAGTAAGTAATGTATAATACTCACAGCTGAAGTCATAACATTGTCACTACAGTAAGTAATGTATAATACTCACAGCTGAAGTCATGACATTGTCACTACAGTAAGTAATGTATAATACTCACTGCTGAAGTCATAACATTGTCACTACAGTAAGTAATGTATAATACTCACAGCTGAAGTCATGACATTGTCACTACAGTAAGTAATGTATAATACTCACAGCTGAAGTCATGACATTGTCACTACAGTAAGTAATGTATAATACTCACAGCTGAAGTGTTGACATTATCACTACAGTAAGTAATGTATAATACTCACTGCTGAAGTCATGACATTGTCACTACAGTAAGTAATGTATAATACTCACTGCTGAAGTCATAACATTGTCACTACAGTAAGTAATGTATAATACTCACTGCTGAAGTCATGACATTGTCACTACAGTAAGTAATGTATAATACTCACAGCTGAAGTCATAACATTGTCACTACAGTAAGTAATGTATAATACTCACTGCTGAAGTGTTGACACTGTCACTACAGTAAGTAATGTATAATACTCACAGCTGAAGTGTTGACATTGTCACTACAGTAAGTAATGTATAATACTCACTGCTGAAGTGTTGACATTGTCACTACAGTAAGTAATGTATAATACTCACAGCCGAAGTCATAACATTGTCACTACAGTAAGTAATGTATAATACTCACAGCTGAAGTGTTGACATTGTCACTACAGTAAGTAATGTATAATACTCACTGCTGAAGTGTTGACATTGTCACTACAGTAAGTAATGTATAATACTCACAGCTGAAGTGTTGACATTGTCACTACAGTAAGTAATGTATAATACTCACAGCTGAAGTGTTGACACTGTCACTACAGTAAGTAATGTATAATACTCACAGCCGAAGTCATAACATTGTCACTACAGTAAGTAATGTATAATACTCACAGCTGAAGTGTTGACATTGTCACTACAGTAAGTAATGTATAATACTCACTGCTGAAGTGTTGACATTGTCACTACAGTAAGTAATGTATAATACTCACAGCTGAAGTGTTGACATTGTCACTACAGTAAGTAATGTATAATACTCACAGCTGAAGTGTTGACACTGTCACTACAGTAAGTAATGTATAATACTCACAGCTGAAGTCATGACATTGTCACTACAGTAAGTAATGTATAATACTCACTGCTGAAGTCATGACATTGTCACTACAGTAAGTAATGTATAATACTCACTGCTGAAGTCATGACATTGTCACTACAGTAAGTAATGTGTAATACTCACAGCTGAAGTCATGACATTGTCACTACACTAAGTGATGGGTAATACTCACAGCTGAAGTCATGTGATGTGTAATACAGGTTAGGTGTTGTCAAAGGTATGCTCACATAAAATGAGGTTTTGTGGTATATTATTTGTGATTTTCTGAAAGAAGTACCTGGGGAAGAGATTTAGGTACCCCGCATAAACGTAGTGGAGTGTTTATTTGACAAGAATTTAAATGGTGGTTTGAAAGCGTTTTCAGTGAAGGAACATATGATAATGCTGCATAGATTGATCAGTTTTCCAAATCTTCTCTGTAGTAAAAGTAGTGGTTATGGAATGGTAATACAAACCGTCGGGTTCCATGCATGCAGCACTCATCATTTTTGGCATCTCAGTCCATCGAAATATTTGATAGCCATAGTTTGGTGTGGTGTTAGGAGGACAACGTTTGCACCCAGTCCTTCCATCTGAATAGGTGTCTTTTGGACAGAATTCACATGTTGATCCTTTGCGATAGTCCATCCCAGGATTACAAGGTGGACACTGATGCCTTTCGCTTGGAGGGGGCAACCTCGCTGCACCAGCTACATCATCACGGCATATCTTAGGTTGCAGCCATTTATATACTCTTTGGGTCTGCAAATAGGTCAAAGGCTGCTTCACAATACTGACAATGGAGACAAGAAAACTAATTAAGTCAAAATACGTGTTAAAATTTATAGAAGGTATTGGCTGGTTAGTCAGAGCAAAAAGTGTTTTTATATGTCAACAAAGATAATATTTATAGATTTTAATTATATACTTCACTATTCTATTCTATTTATTTTCATCATTAATTTTGTATTAATAGATCTGCTTTTTCAGGTCCTAAAAGGTGGAAAGAAGACTTTAAAAATGTTAACACTCAAGATTAGTTATTGCAAACAGTCACAAATTGCATTATGTATATTATGAAGGAATAGGGACCTGTATGTAGAAATGTAATATTTATTCTATTGAACTTCAGTACTGGCTAATCTGCAATACTGGTACTAATAATAATGTATGAGTATAAGCAAGTTTGTTTTAGGACATTTGGCATGTAACGATAACTGTAGCAAAGATAGTCTTCGCCCATCTTGGTGCCTTTGACCAGTTGGAACATTCTGCAAAGGGTCTAGCCTTTCTATTCTTATCAAAAGCTGTTTTCATCTCATTATATCACCTCAGACAAGCTTGGTACTACAAGGTCTTCCCTGAGAGTGGTCCAATCTAGCAACCCCTAAGAGAGCACAAGAGAAACATTTGGGCTACCTAAAGTATATGTAAAATTCTATTACTTAAAATCAAAGTTTCACTTCCATGTGTGAGTGAAGCTTTTCATGTGAAATTATGTAGTCCTAGTTTTGTATCAGTTATCATTTTTTTGCCAAAATAACTCTTATTACCCCAATGAAATTACTATCCATCTGTAATTTTATACCAAATCACTCTACTGATTTGCATATACATTTCCCAGGTATGAGAAATAACATACTTGTTCTACAAAATTGACTTTCACACCTTCTATATTTTTTAAACATATTGCCATTGTACGAGTATTAGATTTTCATTCAGACATTTTCATATCACATTTACTGATTTTGATCAGATGGACCAGTACCATTTGTAAACTGAATTTATTAATTCAGAGTAAAACCTCTTCATCTGTATAAACAGTAATGTCAGTTTAGTCATCTCCAGTAGAATACCCTGTTAGTCATGTAAGTTTAGAAATCTTCAGTAGACTACAGTATCAGTCATGCAAGCATAGTAATCTTCAGTAGAATACACTGTCAGTCATGTAAGTTTAAAAATCTTCAGTAGACTACAGTGTCAGTCATGTAAGTTTAGTAATCTTCAGTAGAATACACTGTCAGTCATGTAAGTTTAGTAATCTTCAGTAGAATACACTGTCAGTCTTGTAAGTTTAGTAATCTTCAGTAGAATACACTGTCAGTCATGTAAGTTTAGTAATCTTCAGTAGAATACACTGTCAATCATGTAAGTTTAGAAATCTTCAATAGACTACACTGTCAGTCATGTAACTTTAGAACTCTTCAGTAGAATACACAGTCAGTCATGCAAGTTTAGTAATCTTCAGTAGAATACACTGTCAGTCATGTAAGTTTAGTAATCTTCAGTAGAAGACACTGTCAGGCATGCAAGTTTAGTAATCTTCAGTAGAATACACTGTCAGTCATGCAAGTTTAGTAATCTTCAGTAGAATGCACTGTCAAACATGTCAGTTTCTTAATCTTCAGTAGCATACACTGTCAGTCATGCAAGTTTAGTAATCATCAGAAGACTACAGTGTCAGTCATGTAAGTTTAGAAATGTTCAGTAGAATACACAGTCAGTCATGTAAGTTTAGAAATCTTCAGTAGAATACACTGTCAGTTATGTACGTTTAGAAATCTTCAGTAGACTACACTGTCAGTCATGTAAGTTTAGTAATCTTCAGTAGAATACACTGTCAGTCATGTAAGTTTAGTAATCTTCAGTAGAATACAGTGTCCGTCATGTAAGTTGAGAAATCTTCAGTAGAATACACAGTCAGTAATGTAAGATTAATAATCTTCAGTAGAATACACTGCCAGTCATGTAAGTTTGGCAACCTTCAGCAGAATACACTGCCAATCATGTAAGTTTAGAAACCTTCAGGAGACTACAGTGTCAGTCATGTAAGTTTAGTAATCTTCAGTAGACTACAGTGTCAGTCATGTAAGTTTAGAAATCTTCAGTAGACTACAGTGTCAGTCATGTAAGTTTAGTCATCTTCAGTAGAATACACTGTCAGTCATGTAAGTTTAGAAATCTTCAGTAGACTACAGTGTCAGTCATGTAAGTTTAGTAATGTTCAGTAGACGACACTGTCAGTCATGTAAGTTTGGTAATCTTCACTAGACTAGAGTGTCAGTTATGTAAGTTTAGAAATCTTCAGTAGAATACACTGTCAGTCATGTAAGTTTAGTAATCTTCAGTAGACTATAGTGTCAGTCATGTAAGTTTAGAAATCTTCAGTAGACTACAGTGTCAGTCATGTAAGTTTAGTCATCTTCAGTAGAATACACTGTCAGTCATGTAAGTTTAGAAATCTTCAGTAGACTACAGTGTCAGTCATGTAAGTTTAGTAATGTTCAGTAGACGACACTGTCAGTCATGTAAGTTTGGTAATCTTCACTAGACTAGAGTGTCAGTTATGTAAGTTTAGAAATCTTCAGTAGAATACACTGTCAGTCATGTAAGTTTAGTAATCTTCAGTAGACTATAGTGTCAGTCATGTAAGTTTAGAAATCTTCAGTAGACTACAGTGTCAGTCATGTAACTTTAGTCATCTTCAGTAGAATACACTGTCAGTCATGTAAGTTTGGTAATCTTCACTAGACTAGAGTGTCAGTTATGTAAGTTTAGAAATCTTCAGTAGAATACACTGTCAGTCATGTAAGTTTAGTAATCTTCAGTAGACTATAGTGTCAGTCATGTAAGTTTAGTAATCTTCAGTAGACTATAGTGTCAGTCATGTAAGTTTAGTAATCTTCAGTAGAATACACTGTCAGACATGTAAGTTTAGTAATCTTCAGTAGAATACACTGTCAGGCACGTAATATTAGAAATCTTCAGTAGAATACACTGTCAGTCATGTAAGTTTAGTAATCTTCAGTAGGATACACTGTCAGTCATATAAGTTTAGTTATCTTCAGTAGAATACACTGTCAGCCATGCAAGTTTAGCAATCTTCAGTAGAATACACTGTCAGTCATGTAAGCTTAGTAATCTACAGTAAAATACACTGTCATTCATGTAAGTTTAGTAATCTTCAGTAGACTACAGTGTCAGTCATATAAGTTTAGTAATCTTCAGTAGACTACAGTGTCAGTCATGTAAGTTTAGAACTCTTCAGTAGAATACACTGTCAGTCATGTAAGTTTAGTAATCTTCAGTAGACTACAGTGTCAGTCATGTAAGTTTAGAAATATTTAGTAGACTACACTGTCACTCATGTAACTTTACAAATCTTCAGTAGACTACAGTGTCAGTCATGTAAGTTTAGTAATCATCAGTAGAATACACTGCCAGACATGTAAGTGTAGTCATCTTCAGTAGAATACACTGTCAGTCATGTAACTTTAGAAATCTTCAGATGAATACACTGTCAGTCATGTAAGTTTAGTAATTTTCAGTAGACTACAGTGTCAGTCATGTAAGTTTAGAAATCTTCAGTGGACTATAGTGTCAGTCATGTAAGTTTAGAAATCTTCAAAAGACTACAGTGTCAGTAATGTAAGTTTAGAACTCTTCAGTAGAATACACCGTCAGTCATGTAAGTTTAGTAATCTTCAGTAGACTACAGTGTCAGTCATGTAAGTTTAGAAATCTTCAGTGGACTATAGTGTCAGTCATGTAAGTTTAGAAATCTTCAGTGGACTACACTGTCAGTCATGTAAGTTTAGAACTCTTCAGTAGAATACACTGCCAGTCATGTAAGTTTAGTAATCTTCAGTAGACTACAGTGTCAGTCATGTAAGTTTAGAAATCTTCAGTGGACTATAGTGTCAGTCATGTAAGTTTAGAAATCTTCAGTAGACTACAGTGTCAGTCATGTAAGTTTTGTAATCTTCAGTGGACTACAGTGTTAGTCATGTAAGTTCAGAAATCTTCAGTAGACTATAGTGTCAGTAATGTAAGTTTAGTAATCTTCAGTAGTATAAACTGTCAGTCATGTAAGTTTAGAAATCTTCAGTAGACTACAGTGTCAGTTATGTAAGTTTAGTAATCTTCATTAGAATACACTGCCAGTCATGTGATGTGAGTATAGTAATGTTGTGTATAGTACAGTACACAGTGATGTGAGTATAGTAATGTTGTGTATAGTACAGTACAGTACACAGTGATGTGAGTATAGTAATGTTGTGTATAGTACAGTACACAGTGATGTGAGTATAGTAATGTAGTGTATAGTACAGTACAGTACACAGTGATGTGAGTATAGTAATGTTGTGTATAGTACAGTACACAGTGATGTGAGTATAGTAATGTTGTGTATAGTATAGTACAGTACACAGTGATGTGAGTATAGTAATGTTGTGTACAGTACAGTACAGTACACAGTGATGTGAGTATAGTAATGTTGTGTACAGTACAGTACAGTACACAGTGATGTGAGTATAGTAATGTTGTGTACAGTATAGTACAGTACACAGTGATGTGAGTATAGTAATGTTGTGTATAGTACAGTACAGTACACAGTGATGTGAGTATAGTAATGTTGTGTATAGTACAGTACAGTACACAGTGATGTGAGTATAGTAATGTTGTGTATAGTATAGTACAGTACACAGTGATGTGGGTATAGTAATGTTGTGTATAGTATAGTACAGTACACAGTGATGTGAGTATAGTAATGTTGTGTACAGTACAGTACAGTACACAGTGATGTGAGTATAGTAATGTTGTGTATAGTATAGTACAGTACACAGTGATGTGAGTATAGTAATGTTGTGTACAGTACAGTACAGTACACAGTGATGTGAGTATAGTAATGTTGTGTACAGTATAGTACAGTACACAGTGATGTGAGTATAGTAATGTTGTGTATAGTACAGTACAGTACACAGTGATGTGAGTATAGTAATGTTGTGTATAGTACAGTACAGTACACAGTGATGTGAGTATAGTAATGTTGTGTATAGTATAGTACAGTACACAGTGATGTGAGTATAGTAATGTTGTGTATAGTATAGTACAGTACACAGTGATGTGAGTATAGTAATGTTGTGTACAGTACAGTACAGTACACAGTGATGTGAGTATAGTAATGTTGTGTATAGTACAGTACAGTACACAGTGATGTGAGTATAGTAATGTTGTGTATAGTACAGTACACAGTGATGTGAGTATAGTAATGTTGTGTATAGTACAGTACAGTACACAGTGATGTGAGTATAGTAATGTTGTGTATAGTACAGTACAGTACACAGTGATGTGAGTATAGTAATGTTGTGTATAGTACAGTACAGTACACAGTGATGTGAGTATAGTAATGTTGTGTATAGTACAGTACAGTACACAGTGATGTGAGTATAGTAATGTTGTGTACAGTATAGTACAGTACACAGTGATGTGAGTATAGTAATGTTGTGTATAGTACAGTACACAGTGATGTGAGTATAGTAATGTTGTGTATAGTATAGTACAGTACACAGTGATGTGAGTATAGTAATGTTGTGTATAGTATAGTACAGTACACAGTGATGTGAGTATAGTAATGTTGTGTATAGTACAGTACAGTACACAGTGATGTGAGTATAGTAATGTTGTGTATAGTATAGTACAGTACACAGTGATGTGAGTATAGTAATGTTGTGTATAGTACAGTACAGTACACAGTGATGTGAGTATAGTAATGTTGTGTATAGTACAGTACAGTACACAGTGATGTGAGTATAGTAATGTTGTGTATAGTACAGTACAGTACACAGTGATGTGAGTATAGTAATGTTGTGTATAGTACAGTACAGTACACAGTGATGTGAGTATAGTAATGTTGTGTACAGTATAGTACAGTACACAGTGATGTGAGTATAGTAATGTTGTGTATAGTACAGTACAGTACACAGTGATGTGAGTATAGTAATGTTGTGTATAGTACAGTACAGTACACAGTGATGTGAGTATAGTAATGTTGTGTATAGTATAGTACAGTACACAGTGATGTGAGTATAGTAATGTTGTGTATAGTACAGTACAGTACACAGTGATGTGAGTATAGTAATGTTGTGTACAGTATAGTACAGTACACAGTGATGTGAGTATAGTAATGTTGTGTATAGTACAGTACACAGTGATGTGAGTATAGTAATGTTGTGTATAGTATAGTACAGTACACAGTGATGTGAGTATAGTAATGTTGTGTATAGTACAGTACAGTACACAGTGATGTGAGTATAGTAATGTTGTGTATAGTACAGTACAGTACACAGTGATGTGAGTATAGTAATGTTGTGTATAGTACAGTACAGTACACAGTGATGTGAGTATAGTAATGTTGTGTATAGTATAGTACAGTACACAGTGATGTGAGTATAGTAATGTTGTGTATAGTATAGTACAGTACACAGTGATGTGAGTATAGTAATGTTGTGTATAGTACAGTACAGTACACAGTGATGTGAGTATAGTAATGTTGTGTATAGTACAGTACACAGTGATGTGAGTATAGTAATGTTGTGTATAGTACAGTACAGTACACAGTGATGTGAGTATAGTAATGTTGTGTATAGTATAGTACAGTACACAGTGATGTGAGTATAGTAATGTTGTGTATAGTATAGTACAGTACACAGTGATGTGAGTATAGTAATGTTGTGTATAGTATAGTACAGTACACAGTGATGTGAGTATAGTAATGTTGTGTATAGTACAGTACAGTACACAGTGATGTGAGTATAGTAATGTTGTGTATAGTACAGTACACAGTGATGTGAGTATAGTAATGTTGTGTATAGTACAGTACAGTACACAGTGATGTGAGTATAGTAATGTTGTGTATAGTACAGTACAGTACACAGTGATGTGAGTATAGTAATGTTGTGTACAGTACAGTACAGTACACAGTGATGTGAGTATAGTAATGTTGTGTATAGTACAGTACAGTACACAGTGATGTGAGTATAGTAATGTTGTGTATAGTACAGTACAGTACACAGTGATGTGAGTATAGTAATGTTGTGTATAGTACAGTACAGTACACAGTGATGTGAGTATAGTAATGTTGTGTATAGTACAGTACAGTACACAGTGATGTGAGTATAGTAATGTTGTGTATAGTACAGTACACAGTGATGTGAGTATAGTAATGTTGTGTATAGTACAGTACAGTACACAGTGATGTGAGTATAGTAATGTTGTGTATAGTACAGTACAGTACACAGTGATGTGAGTATAGTAATGTTGTGTATAGTATAGTACAGTACACAGTGATGTGAGTATAGTAATGTTGTGTATAGTATAGTACAGTACACAGTGATGTGAGTATAGTAATGTTGTGTATAGTACAGTACAGTACACAGTGATGTGAGTATAGTAATGTTGTGTATAGTACAGTACACAGTGATGTGAGTATAGTAATGTTGTGTATAGTACAGTACAGTACACAGTGATGTGAGTATAGTAATGTTGTGTATAGTACAGTACAGTACACAGTGATGTGAGTATAGTAATGTTGTGTATAGTACAGTACAGTACACAGTGATGTGAGTATAGTAATGTTGTGTATAGTACAGTACAGTACACAGTGATGTGAGTATAGTAATGTTGTGTATAGTACAGTACAGTACACAGTGATGTGAGTATAGTAATGTTGTGTATAGTACAGTACACAGTGATGTGAGTATAGTAATGTTGTGTATAGTACAGTACAGTACACAGTGATGTGAGTATAGTAATGTTGTGTATAGTACAGTACAGTACACAGTGATGTGAGTATAGTAATGTTGTGTATAGTATAGTACAGTACACAGTGATGTGAGTATAGTAATGTTGTGTATAGTATAGTACAGTACACAGTGATGTGAGTATAGTAATGTTGTGTATAGTACAGTACAGTACACAGTGATGTGAGTATAGTAATGTTGTGTATAGTACAGTACACAGTGATGTGAGTATAGTAATGTTGTGTATAGTACAGTACAGTACACAGTGATGTGAGTATAGTAATGTTGTGTATAGTATAGTACAGTACACAGTGATGTGAGTATAGTAATGTTGTGTATAGTATAGTACAGTACACAGTGATGTGAGTATAGTAATGTTGTGTATAGTATAGTACAGTACACAGTGATGTGAGTATAGTAATGTTGTGTATAGTACAGTACAGTACACAGTGATGTGAGTATAGTAATGTTGTGTATAGTACAGTACACAGTGATGTGAGTATAGTAATGTTGTGTATAGTACAGTACAGTACACAGTGATGTGAGTATAGTAATGTTGTGTATAGTACAGTACAGTACACAGTGATGTGAGTATAGTAATGTTGTGTACAGTACAGTACAGTACACAGTGATGTGAGTATAGTAATGTTGTGTATAGTACAGTACAGTACACAGTGATGTGAGTATAGTAATGTTGTGTATAGTACAGTACAGTACACAGTGATGTGAGTATAGTAATGTTGTGTATAGTACAGTACAGTACACAGTGATGTGAGTATAGTAATGTTGTGTATAGTACAGTACAGTACACAGTGATGTGAGTATAGTAATGTTGTGTATAGTACAGTACACAGTGATGTGAGTATAGTAATGTTGTGTATAGTACAGTACAGTACACAGTGATGTGAGTATAGTAATGTTGTGTATAGTACAGTACAGTACACAGTGATGTGAGTATAGTAATGTTGTGTACAGTACAGTACAGTACACAGTGATGTGAGTATAGTAATGTTGTGTATAGTACAGTACAGTACACAGTGATGTGAGTATAGTAATGTTGTGTATAGTATCAGTACAGTACACAGTGATGTGAGTATAGTAATGTTGTGTATAGTACAGTACAGTACACAGTGATGTGAGTATAGTAATGTTGTGTATAGTACAGTACAGTACACAGTGATGTGAGTATAGTAATGTTGTGTACAGTACAGTACAGTACACAGTGATGTGAGTATAGTAATGTTGTGTACAGTACAGTACAGTACACAGTGATGTGAGTATAGTAATGTTGTGTATAGTACAGTACAGTACACAGTGATGTGAGTATAGTAATGTTGTGTAAGTAAGTACAGTACACAGTGATGTGAGTATAGTAATGTTGTGTATAGTACAGTACAGTACACAGTGATGTGAGTATAGTAATGTTGTGTATAGTACAGTACAGTACACAGTGATGTGAGTATAGTAATGTTGTGTATAGTACAGTACACAGTGATGTGAGTATAGTAATGTTGTGTATAGTATAGTACAGTACACAGTGATGTGAGTATAGTAATGTTGTGTACAGTACAGTACACAGTGATGTGAGTATAGTAATGTTGTGTATAGTACAGTACAGTACACAGTGATGTGAGTATAGTAATGTTGTGTACAGTACAGTACAGTACACAGTGATGTGAGTATAGTAATGTTGTGTATAGTACAGTACAGTACACAGTGATGTGAGTATAGTAATGTTGTGTATAGTACAGTACAGTACACAGTGATGTGAGTATAGTAATGTTGTGTATAGTATAGTACAGTTACACAGTGATGTGAGTATAGTAATGTTGTGTATAGTACAGTACAGTACACAGTGATGTGAGTATAGTAATGTTGTGTACAGTACAGTACACAGTGATGTGAGTATAGTAATGTTGTGTACAGTACAGTACAGTACACAGTGATGTGAGTATAGTAATGTTGTGTACAGTACAGTACAGTACACAGTGATGTGAGTATAGTAATGTTGTGTATAGTACAGTACAGTACACAGTGATGTGAGTATAGTAATGTTGTGTATAGTACAGTACAGTACACAGTGATGTGAGTATAGTAATGTTGTGTATAGTACAGTACAGTACACAGTGATGTGAGTATAGTAATGTTGTGTATAGTACAGTACAGTACACAGTGATGTGAGTATAGTAATGTTGTGTATAGTACTGTACAGTACACAGTGATGTGAGTATAGTAATGTTGTGTATAGTACAGTACAGTACACAGTGATGTGAGTATAGTAATGTTGTGTATAGTACTGTACAGTACACAGTGATGTGAGTATAGTAATGTTGTGTATAGTACAGTACAGTACACAGTGATGTGAGTATAGTAATGTTGTGTATAGTACAGTACACAGTGATGTGAGTATAGTAATGTTGTGTATAGTACAGTACAGTACACAGTGATGTGAGTATAGTAATGTTGTGTATAGTACTGTACAGTACACAGTGATGTGAGTATAGTAATGTTGTGTATAGTACAGTACACAGTGATGTGAGTATAGTAATGTTGTGTATAGTACAGTACAGTACACATTGATGTGAGTATAGTAATGTTGTGTATAGTACAGTACAGTACACAGTGATGTGAGTATAGTAATGTTGTGTATAGTACAAGTACACAGTGATGTGAGTATAGTAATGTTGTGTATAGTACAGTACACAGTGATGTGAGTATAGTAATGTTGTGTATAGTACAGTACACAGTGATGTGAGTATAGTAATGTTGTGTATAGTACTGTACAGTACACAGTGATGTGAGTATAGTAATGTTGTGTATAGTACAGTACAGTACACAGTGATGTGAGTATAGTAATGTTGTGTATAGTACTGTACAGTACACAGTGATGTGAGTATAGTAATGTTGTGTATAGTACAGTACAGTACACAGTGATGTGAGTATAGTAATGTTGTGTATAGTACAGTACACAGTGATGTGAGTATAGTAATGTTGTGTATAGTACAGTACAGTACACAGTGATGTGAGTATAGTAATGTTGTGTATAGTACTGTACAGTACACAGTGATGTGAGTATAGTAATGTTGTGTATAGTACAGTACACAGTGATGTGAGTATAGTAATGTTGTGTATAGTACAGTACAGTACACATTGATGTGAGTATAGTAATGTTGTGTACAGTACAGTACAGTACACAGTGATGTGAGTATAGTAATGTTGTGTATAGTACAGTACAGTACACAGTGATGTGAGTATAGTAATGTTGTGTATAGTACAGTACAGTACACAGTGATGTGAGTATAGTAATGTTGTGTATAGTAAAGTACAGTACACAGTGATGTGAGTATAGTAATGTTGTGTATAGTACAGTACAGTACACAGTGATGTGAGTATAGTAATGTTGTGTACAGTACAGTACAGTACACAGTGATGTGAGTATAGTAATGTTGTGTATAGTACAGTACAGTACACAGTGATGTGAGTATAGTAATGTTGTGTATAGTACAGTACAGTACACAGTGATGTGAGTATAGTAATGTTGTGTACAGTACAGTACAGTACACAGTGATGTGAGTATAGTAATGTTGTGTATAGTACAGTACAGTACACAGTGATGTGAGTATAGTAATGTTGTGTATAGTACAGTACAGTACACAGTGATGTGAGTATAGTAATGTTGTGTATAGTACAGTACAGTACACAGTGATGTGAGTATAGTAATGTTGTGTATAGTACAGTACAGTACACAGTGATGTGAGTATAGTAATGTTGAGTACAGTACAGTACAGTACACAGTGATGTGAGTATAGTAATGTTGTGTACAGTATAGTACAGTACACAGTGATGTGAGTATAGTAATGTTGTGTATAGTACAGTACAGTACACAGTGATGTGAGTATAGTAATGTTGTGTATAGTACAGTACAGTACACAGTGATGTGAGTATAGTAATGTTGTGTATAGTACAGTACACAGTGATGTGAGTATAGTAATGTTGTGTATAGTACAGTACAGTACACAGTGATGTGAGTATAGTAATGTTGTGTATAGTACAGTACAGTACACAGTGATGTGAGTATAGTAATGTTGTGTATAGTACAGTACACAGTGATGTGAGTATAGTAATGTTGTGTATAGTACAGTACAGTACACAGTGATGTGAGTATAGTAATGTTGTGTATAGTACAGTACAGTACACAGTGATGTGAGTATAGTAATGTTGTGTATAGTACAGTACACAGTGATGTGAGTATAGTAATGTTGTGTATAGTACAGTACACAGTGATGTGAGTATAGTAATGTTGTGTATAGTACAGTACAGTTACACAGTGATGTGAGTATAGTAATGTTGTGTATAGTACAGTACAGTACACAGTGATGTGAGTATAGTAATGTTGTGTATAGTATAGTACAGTACACAGTGATGTGAGTATAGTAATGTTGTGTACAGTACAGTACACAGTGATGTGAGTATAGTAATGTTGTGTATAGTACAGTACAGTACACAGTGATGTGAGTATAGTAATGTTGTGTATAGTATAGTACAGTACACAGTGATGTGAGTATAGTAATGTTGTGTAGTAGTACAGTACACAGTGATGTGAGTATAGTAATGTTGTGTACAGTACAGTACAGTACACAGTGATGTGAGTATAGTAATGTTGTGTATAGTACAGTACAGTACACAGTGATGTGAGTATAGTAATGTTGTGTATAGTATAGTACAGTACAAAGTGATGTGAGTATAGTAATGTT